>SNQJ01S0027570.1:53726-76886 GCA_010110895.2 Picea sitchensis | reverse complement strand
TTTAGAGATTTGATAAGTCTTTTTGTATAAATAGGTGCTACTTACAAAGACATGAACATATTTAAGCCTACAATAAATGGATTTTTATATACTTTCAATAAATGAACTTTCTAGTACTTTGTTTTATGTTTTTAATCTCAATTATTTTTTAGGCACTTAAAGCACCAAAAAAAATTGGTTTTATGGAAGTTAGTTTTATTTAAATATACAAAGTTTTGCAGTCTAGCCTCTTCAATATACAGATGAGTTTCATTTTTTACACATTTTATTTTCCCTACTTTTTATATTCTAATTTCTATAAGAAATTGATATATATTTGTTACTAATTGTGCAATATTATAATATAAAGAACTTATATTCTAAATATACAAGTTTAAACATTAATGTTTCAAGATTATGGAAATCTCAATGAATAGAAACATAGCCTTTTATTTGTGCATGTAATCAAATTTTAATTAATTTTTTTATAAAACATAATATAATAAAACAAATATTTCACAATGGAAAAAAAGTTGGAGGATTATCTAAAGATTAAAACATTTTTTTTTTGTATGGATTGCTACAGCACATAAAATTTAACATTTCTTCCAAACATAGAAAGAGAAAATCAACAAAATTTTAGAAAATTATAAAGAAGGACCACAACAAAACCATGGTAAAGAAATAATGAATGCATTCAAACCATAAACTTAACTTATAATCAATTCCAATTATCCCAAAGGCATAAGGTTTATGAAAACCTCTAATATTATGATAAAAAAGTAGTGAAGGATAATAGTTTTTATATTTCAAAAGATATTAATAAATATTTATAAATAATAAAAATATAATCAAACACGCAAGGAAAGGGGTAAGGCTTATCTTTTATTCAAAGTAAGCAAAGGAAAATTAATGGAATTTGATAAATTTTAAATAAATGAATCGTGACTACTGCGAATTCTTAAAACTATAACAAATTTAAATTCCAATCTCTAAAATTATGATAAAAATGTAGTGAAGACTAATAGTTTTTGTATTTAAAAAGATATTAATAAATATTTATAAATAATAATAATAATATAATCAAACAATCAAGCAAAGGGATAAGGATTATCTTTTATTCAAAGCAAGGAAAGACAGATTAATGGGATTTGATAAATTTTAAATAAATGAATCATGACTATGTGAATTTTTAAAACTATGCCAACTTTAAATTCCAACCTTTAAAATTATGAAAAAAATGTAGTCAAGGCTAATAGCTTTTATATTTAAAAAAAAATATTTAGAAATAATATTAATATAATCAAACATATAATTTCTTGGGATAAAACACAAATGAGTCATCCGTATATGCACCTTCCATATATTCGTCGTCCATATATGCACCTTCCATATATGTGCATATACAGACGATGCATATACGAAAGTTGGCCACTTCCATAATGGCGTCTTCCATATGTGCATGCTTATATACGCATATATGGATGACGCATATAAATACGCGTATAAATGTGCATATACGGATGCCAACTTCCTTAAATCCTCATATATGAAAGCACACATATACAGAAAATGCATTTGGATTACCGTAAATTTGTTCTGTATATGCACCTTCCGTATATGCGTCATCTGTATATGCACCTTCCATATATGCGGGCTTTCGTATATGTGAATATGTGGATGACACATATAAATACGCGTATAAATGTGCATATACAGACGACAACTTCCTTAAATCCTCATATCCTCATATATGAAAAAGCACACATATACGGAAGATGCATTTGGATTACAGTAAATTTCTTTTGTATATGCACCTTCCGTATATGCGTCGTTCATATATGCACCTTCCATATATGCACGCTTCTGTATATGCGCATATATGGATGATGCATATACATTTGGATTACCTTAAATTTCTTTTGTATATGCACCTTCCGTGTATGCGTGCTTTCGTCTGTAAATGTGCATATACGGACGAAAACTTCCTTAAATCCTCATATATGGAAAGAACACATATCAGGAAGATGCATATGCATTTGGATTACCGTAAATTTCTTCTGTATATGCGTCATCCGTATATGCACGATTTTTTCTGTATATGCGTGCTTCCGTATATGCGTTGTTCGTATATGCACCTTCCATATATGCACGCTTATGTATATGTGTACTTTCATATATGTGTCATTCGCATATGCACCTTCTGTATATGCGCACTTTCATATATGCATCGTTCGTATCTGCACCTTCCATATATGCGCACTTCCATATATGCGCGCTTCCGTATATGCATTGTCCGTATATGCACCTTTCGTATATGTGCACTCTTTCATATATGCACATTTCATATATGTGTGCCCTTCCATCTATGCGCACTTCCATATATGCACGTTGTTTCATATATGTGTCATCCGTATATGTGCGCTCTTCCATATATGCCCCTTTCGTATGCGTCGTCCATATATACACCTTCCATATATGCACACTCTTCTGTATTATATCTGCGCTCTTCTGTATATGCGCGCTCTTCTGTATATGCATGGTTCGGTATATGCATCGTTCATATATGCATCTTTTGTATATGCGTGCTTCCATATATGTCCACTTCCATATATGCTTCATCCATATATGCACCTTTTGTATATGCATGCTTCGATATATGCATTGTCCGTATATGCACCTTTTGTATATGCACCTTCCATATATGCGTGCTTCTGTATATGCGCGCTTCCATATATGAGTCATTCGTATATGCACCTTCTGTATATGCACATTTCCATATATGCGTCGTCTGTATATGCACCTTCCGTATATGCACCTTCTATATATGCACACTTCCGTATATGCGGACTTTCGTATATGCATCATTCATATATGCACCTTCCGTATATGCGCACTCTTTCGTATATGCATGCTCTTTCGTATATGCATCATCCGTACATGCATGCTCTTCCGTATATGCATCGTTCGTATATCCGTGCTCTTCCATATATGCCCCTTTCGTATGCATGCTCTTCCATATATGTGTCGTCCATATATGTGCTCTCTTTTGTATATGCATTGTCCATATATGCACGCTCTTCCATATACGCCCTTTCCATATATGCGTCGTCCGTATATACACCTTCCTTATATGCATGCTCTTTCGTATATGCGCCTTCCATATATGCGTTGCACCTTCCATATATGCACGCTTCCTTATATGCATCATTCTTATATGCGCTCTCTTCCGTATATACGTCGTCTGTATATGTGCACTCTTTCGTATATGCACCTTCCGTATATGCATCGTTTGTATATGCACCTTCTGTATATGCACGCTAGTATATGCACCTTTCATATATGCATCGTCCATATAAGCACCATATGCGTGCTTATGGATATGCATCGTCTGTATATGCACCTTCCATATATGCATGCTCTTCCATATATGCACCTTCCATATATGCACCTCTTTCGTATATGCGTCGTCCGTATATGCACCTTCTATATATTCGCGCTTTTGTATATGCACCTTTCATATATCTATTGAGTAGATGGTTGATGCATCAGATACCCTTACCTTCGCAGAGCTAGCTCAGGTACCTTACCTGCCTAAGTAGAGCTCAAGATTTACCTTGCAGGACCTTACCTTCACAGAGCAAAAAATAAGGTCCATCCACCTATAAACATGTGTAAGGGATTTGCTATTACTTATGTAATGAAGTATACACCGACCAACTTTTATTTATGCGCTGAAGTAGTGGAGGAATAGAAAAAGATATTTGTATTAGGGGTAACCTCGCTAACTCATATAACGACTGCCTTAGTTCATGCGATAAGGATAAGAATATGAAAGGAGAGGACACAGTAAGATAAATCTTTTAATAGTCTCTGTTTGCTAAGTATTGAAATAGACTCTGAATTGATGAAGTATTTGTAAGGCAAGCCACCCTATAAGCTAGTATTCGGTAACTAGAGATAGAATCAATAATATAGAGCGGGCTCAGGTAAAGGTAATACCTTTCAGGACCTTTTGTAGCATGCGTTCCCATCCGTGTCGCAACTTATTTTGTAATCTACGTGTCTAGTACACGGATAAATGCCTTCGGTCCATCCCCCCCACACTGACTGCAGCGGGGGGGGGGGGGGGGGAAGAATAGGGATATCTCCTCGTAATCCCTCCCTCGGGAAGCGTTTTCCCTTCGCCCTTTAGATAACATTGTAGGAAACCTCTTTTCTTCTGAAACGGAAAATAAATCTTTACAGGAAGGAAAGTAATTTCTCATATTCAAGCTTATACCTTTCCCTTCTCTCCAGAGCCGAGGGGAAGCCTCCCCCATAACCACATACCCCTCTCCACTTTCACTTGGCCCCATACGTATTGGAATGAATTGGAATGAAAAGGTCCTATTTAATGGATTAAGGGACGCGGTCTTTCTTGGTGCGAAACGCTAGCTGCCAGGGAGGTGTTTTCAGGTGTACTAAAGGTCCTCAGACTTCCAGCCAGGGTTTTCTTCTGAGGAATCTAGTTGTTCACCATTGGATCTCGCCGATACAACCCCTATGGTTTCCGTTATCAGGATATCCTTTTTTCCATTGTTCCCAGAGAGTTGTTGGGTAATTAGCTCCCGTGCTGCAAGAAGTAATCATTTCAAATCTGAACCTTGTCGCTCTTTCCTCGTCAATGGGTAGGAGGCACACCAACTAGCAGCGAGTGTTTGCTAAGCATGATTCCACTATGTTTGCACTTAACTGGGTGGATGGTTGACTGAGAGAGAACCTCGATTTGCCCGGCCAGCAAGTGGCGTGCTTATCTTGCATTACAACACTATGAAGTGAGCGACTCTTCTAGGTGGGCGACCGTGTGAAAAGACTATGGAGGGAGGGATAAAGCGATGCTTCCGTGTAACATGATATGGTCTCAACACCCTTACGAGGTATTGATGAGTCTCACGCACTCTAGGATAATCCGACCCTCTTTCCAGCCAGTAGGATTGGTTGCAATTTGTAGGCAATGGTACCACCGATAGGCGGTCATCCTACAGTCGTCCGTATATTTGCGCTTTCTTATATGTGCATATACGAATGATGCATATAAATACACGTATAAATGTGCATATATGGATGACAACTTCCTTAAATCCTCATATATGAAAAGCACACATATGGAAAGCATGTACTATCGATTCCCAGGTACATGAGAGTGATTTCGTCCATTGATGTGCTTAGTGTGAGAGTGAGTTTGAGAGTGAACACGTATCTAGTCTTGAAAATTTTCTAAAATTAAGGTGTGTTTTGGCACAAGAAAGTGCTTTAAGACCACTTGTAGTGTACTTATATAACAATCTCTGAGAATTTAAAAGAAAATATTAATTGAGAATTTAAAAGAAAATATTAATTAAGGGTTAGGTAATTTAAGAATATATATAAGGAGTTTAATGAAGCAAATATTGTTGAAATTGGGAATCTAATACCATTATTTTTTTATTGATGAATATAATGAGAACATTTTTGAGGCATTGTCAAAAGAGGAGCTAGGACTAGTCATATCATTTTTCAAGAATGAAAAATATCCGAGGCCTTGATGGATGGACTATCGAGTATTTTATAGGTTTCCTTCCTCTCTTTGAAGAAGATTTTTTAAGGGAAATTGAAGAGGTTAAGAATTCAAGAAGGATTCCTTTGTAATTATGTCTATAAAATCATAGAAAACTGATATAGTCAATATCAAAGGAGTTCTATCAAGAGCAATCCATTAGGAAATTTTGGATTCTTAGAGGGAAGGAAAATCCATGAAGTTATAGGTACAACACATGAAGGGATTCATTCTATAAAGAAAATGAAGAAGTCAACTATGGTCATTAAGTTGAATCTATCGAAATCATTGAAAAAAATTGGTTGTATCCGAGGTTAAGATTGGCCCATGTAGGGTTTAACCTATTTGTTATAAATTGGATCACAAGTTATGTAACCTTTGTTAATTTTTCTTTATCGACTAATGGGTGCATCATCGATTTTTTTAATTCAAAATATACATTATAACCAACCTCTTAGTATCACTTGAGAAATCTCTTGGAGGATAAACAACCATTGAAAATTAAATAGACACTAGTTAATATGCACTATTATGTTATAAGATTTGATTTTTTCTAATTAAGAAATTCTATTACTTTGCTATAAAGCTAAAACAATTCTAACTAATATGTACTATATGTATTATACAAAGCATTCCCCTAATTCAAACATGGTTACCTTTCTATATTCAATATTTTGTTTAACAAGTGTTGCATGAAAGCTTAGTTCCTGTCAGGGAGGTTTGAAAATGGGAAACTATATTTACTTAAGTTCATAATAAATCCAAATTACATAATCTCAAATACATTAAACATGACTACTAATTGTATTTACTTACATAAGTTTTATTACCCAAGTTTTTTTTTTTTTTTTTAACAGGAACGGTTATATTTTGATATTAAAATTCTCAGCATAAATACCCATTTACAGTCTTCCAGATTTGTTGGGGCAATTCCCAATGTTCCCAAAAAGCTGAGGTCCCCCCGTCTCTAGATTTTCCTTATCGTTCCATAATGTAGTGCCCAGAGGAAGAAGAGAAACTCTATTTGCTTTCATGTCTGCCTCTATGTTGTTCCTCAGAACATGGAAGAAGCTGATCTTTTGGAAGGAGTTGGCCATCTTTTTAATTATCACCATCAATCTGGAAGCCTTGATTGTCATGGAATCCTTTTCTCACAAGATTTTCTGCTATAAGAACCCAATTGTGGCAGAGAAACCAGTTGAATAAGTCGATGTTGAGCATGGGGGAGCATAGGGAATTCCTCGCAACATTTTATAACCAAGTGCCACAGAGTAAGAGCCAATATATGTCCCCCAACCTCTCTATTCATGCTTCTTCTCATGTATTTGAGCCTTCCCTTTGAGCCTGGAGCATAGGTTCAACCAAGCATTTTCGAGGTTACTCGGCAATTCCGACCTCATCCAGTCCATCTAGACTTTATCATTCCAAATGGAGATGTCCCATAGAGAGACCAGGCATGGATTCTTCATCCAAATACGTAGGTCATGAATCTCAAGAACATTCATTAGGGGTACCTCATTCATTATATGATCCTCCCACAAATCAATGGATTTACCATTCCCCGAGACCCAGAAAAGATTGTCTCGTATGAGAGTTTGGGCTTGCCTATAGAGTTTATGAATTTGCGATCGATTAGCACCTTGGCCAGGTCTGTCTAGACTGCATTTTCTTAGGCCCAAGAAGTATTTCTTCCAGACGGCACGTTGAGCCCAACCGACCTTAGGGGAAACCCGCCTCCAAAGAATTTTGGCACCCAATGCTAAATTTTGAATTCTGATATCTTTGAATTTCAGGCCTTGAGTCCTTTATCAATGTCTCCTCAATGGGATCATTGTCTTCAATTCTTGTATTCTCCGTCTGCTCTTTTTGAGGAGAATCTCTTTCTGAGGTGGATCCCTTTGAGAGAGATCTTGAGAAACCAAGTCAAGGGTTTCAAACATATTTCATGAATCTTTTGGGTGGAGAATTTTATGGGACACACTATTGCCTTTGGACTGATATCCTTTTCTCTTTCCCTATCTTACTGTAATTGAGACCTTGAGGTTAGATTATCAAGTTTTATTAAGTTGATTGATTTACATAATTTCTAAACGATTGTTTATCCCAACATTCTATCAACTAAATTAATTTGGAAATTTTAAACTTTTTCTACCACATATTTGGCTAACTGGTTTTTCCTTCAACCATATAGAGATATGAGAAGGCAAATTCATATATTGATTTGACAAGAATAAACATCATGAATAGAATTTCATCTTGAAATCTTTCATACCCATACTAGTGTGCTCCACTAGTGCTTTGCTAGATACATGGCCTCTAATAGCTTCCCCAGTTGTAGGTTTTGGGTGTAGCGACATGTAATAGTACACACTCCCTATAGTATTGAGTTTCGTTATCACTCATTCACATACATTTGGTGTCCCATATCTCATTTTAAATGGATATCGTAGGTGTTCTAATTTTGGATTTTGCTATCCAATTGGGCATGGAACCTGGAGTATAATATGCTTATCCTCACTTATCTAGCTTACAAGGCTCTTAATGTCCCCTTATATTGCATATAGTTTTGGAAAATGATTTGTATGTCCATGTGCACTTCCTCGAATTATTATTTATGTAGTATGTCATCATTCCTATAATATTTTATCTCAAACAATTAATAATACTATCATTGAATCACCATAATTTATAGTGGAAAGACACCATGTGACATAAAAACATTTTTCTAAGAATTGTGATCCAAATTTCTTATATTATGAATGAATCTTTTTTTTGATTTGGATGGGAAAGTGATTGTGAATTATAATTGAATTAAATTGTACAATAAAATAAAATATGGTCATTGCAAATTACAATGGAATGAAATTGTACAATAAAGGAAAAGATACATCAACCTAAGATATAGATTGCAGTGGAATCAAAATTGAGGTTAGGCCAAGCCAGAAAAAAAGTTCAAAAATAAAAAAAAATCAATATGAATTGTAGTTCAGTCAAACACGTACATATTATCTTCAAATATAAATTACCATGGAATCAAAATTGAAGTTTGGGTTAGAGGTTAACCGGAACGTGATGCACATATTTTATTTAGAATGGTGAGTCTCTCCTTCAAAAAAATTCCATACTATAGATCCATCTTTTAAGCTTCAAAGAGATTAAAAGTTAAGAATAAATTTCATTGTTCTTTTGATAGAAAATGAGACTTATTCTTTGGTTATTTTGATGTACTAATTGTAAAACAAAATTTCCCACATTTTGAACAATAAGAACTCATGCTGCTTAGTCTTGCAATACATTTTTTGTCATCATCTCATCCTTCTACATACATGTCTAAATACATTTTGACTTCAATGATTTTTTTTTTTATAAATATAGAGTTTGTTTTTTTGTGTTTCTTTTAATAAATTTTGTAAGATCTATATTGACAACTAAAATATTAGGTTGGGATCATTGAAATTGTACATAAAAAATAGGTATCTAAAAATGTTTTTGTATAATTATTTTTTTAGATATTGTAAATTCGTATTATCAACTTTGTTTTTAATAATCAGATTTCAACAAATTACTTTAAAAAAAAAAAAAATCTACATGAAAAAATTATTCGGTGTCATTAGTATCCAACACACACTTTCTAGTTTATATATACATATAAAAGTAGTTACCCCTCCAAAGATAAACAATATATAATAGTTTCTTTCGCTAGAAAGGAATATCAGGGTTTAAACCCTTGAGAGCAGAGTCCTAGCCAAATCACATCTTTTCCATTTTTGTTCAATGGACATTAAAAGAACCTAAAAAGTGAATGAATATTTAGAACCATATCTCATATCATTGATCAATAATTAAAATTGTTAATTCAGGTTTTCTTGAGCATAAGTGAATTTGTTTGCTATATATGTTTTTAGCCAAGATGTAGAACTATGTTATCTTCATTTAGTGTAACTATGTTATGCACTCAAAGGTCATGTAACATAAAAATAGTGCTAAGTTTTGTTTGTAGATATACCTAATATGAAATTTTTGTTAGTCCAAGAAGTAGATCATTCAATATTTCTTTGATGGTGCATTGTACAATAGTGTCCCTGATGGTTTCAATAACAACATTTAGACAATGTTTATATATAAAAGGGAATTTCTAACCGCATTTCAAAAAATTGATCATTTTGTCTTTTATTAATGCATATGCACCTATAAGAGAATTACATATGACACAAATAGGTTCATTAGGGTTCAGTATGCATTTGATGTTGTTAGTTCACCTTCAACCTATCTATACAACATAATAGTGACTACATACTAGTATTCACATTAGTTCATTTTTTTGTGTGACTATACCTTTACTAAGCCTAGCGTATACATTTATTGTCGGTTTTGAATAAAAAAGTTGGTGCTCAAATATGGTAAAGAATATATTCTTGTGAATGAATAGAAAGGGAAAAATACACACACTACAATCTACTTCTACCATAACACTTGGAAGAATGTTTCAATAATTGTTCCAAAAATCCCAATAACCAACGACAAACAAATTCTTAATCAGGTTTCATGTATATCATGAATAATTGTTATTTGGAGCCAATAGATATCTTAAAGTCATCCTTCAATTATATTAATTTACTACTTACATTTTATTTATTGGTACTTATTAATGTGTTTAATTTCTTTATGTGGCTGCCTTGTCCAAGAAAATGGTCATTTTCTAGAAAAGACTCTGAAACATGTTTCACCTAAATGGTCTATTGGCAAGTATTAACATTATATTGGTGACAGGTCATTCAAGGTGAATGGTATGATAATAGTAGAGAGTGGTAGTAGCTTATATCTTCCTAAATAAATCATCTGTTGGATGTGGTTAGAGATAATGTGATTTATATAATGATACCATGAAATTATTTTATTTGTAAGGGAAATAGGTAAGTTGAGAGATACATTGAATTATGGATGCATATTAGATAACAAGTCTTCTTGTCCATAAAATATTTTGTATAAACTTTCTTCATATTTTAATGTAACTAAAATTTCTTCAAATTCCAAAATGTGTCTAAGAGACATCCTCCTCAATATGTAGTATGTCATTTTCCATTTCAATGTGATTGAGGATAGCATTCAAGAATGTTGGTCACATGTGAGGCCTCGAGCGAATGTTATGGCAAGTGATTTTATTTTCTTGATGCCCTCATTTTTCATTTACATTATTTCCCTAGAGACGACAACTATACTTGAGTGAATGAAATATGTATTGTTTGTATATATAACAACATTTTTTATAACATAAGTGTTTGACAAAAAGTCTAATGCCTAAATGCAACAAACCATGTGGGCCTATGAATTTCATAACCTGAATCTTGTCTATCTCCCTAATCTTTTATGATGTCATCATAGAAGGGAGCGCCTATTCTGTCATATGACCTGGTTTGGATGATTCCTTGTTGTAGCCTTGGGATAATTTTAATCATCCTAAGAAACCATGTTGTCCTCTTGTGTGCTCATATTTCGTTATAACTTTAAGTCTAGAATCAAGCTGGGAATATTTCTATAACAAACAATTGAAAGATGGCGTTCTATTGATATTTTCGTTTAATATAGCCTACCTATAGTCATTGTTTTGGAAAGAAAAAAGAAATAATGAAATTTAATAATATCAAGGGTAATGCAATTATTTTCAATGGGACTGGTAAAATATATATATTTGATATTTAGTCAAGAGAGTGTGTCAAGCATCTCCATCCAAATATAGATGAATTGTTTATCTACATATAATTTCTAAGAGGTGGAGCCAAGAATAAAACTAAAAATTATATATAGTCCTTCAAAATATGAAAGAGATACATTATTACATATGTCAAACTTAAGAAACATCATCCATATTGTCATTAATCCATAACAATAGTTACATGAAACATCTATTTAATCATTCTACTTATGTCTGATAATGTGATAATTAATAGAACAATATATGGTTAGGTCTACATGCATTATATATTTACATGATTCTCATTTCTCCAAGTAGCAATATATTTTAACATATTACATATCATTGCACGACATTGTGCTCACAATGTAGATAACAATCATTTTAGGATATTTCAACCTATAACATATGTACTTAAATGTAGAGAAAATAAGAGATGGAATGCAAGCAATAAGCAAAAAGAATGTTAATTGCATTATTTATCTTGTAATATTTCACTCAAATCTAATTTTTCCTCAACGCCAAGGTTGAACCGTTTAATGCGATGTAGAGGGCGTGCCGAAGGATCAATTTGGGTTTGAAGTTGCAGGAGTATTAAAAGATGGGGTTGTTGCAGAGGATGTTGGGCACTGAATAGGACATGTTATTTCTAACAGACCAATGGATGTACTTTAAACATCCTTTGATTTGGAGATTTATGTTGTGAATACAAGAGCACGGAACTATGGTTTGAATTCATTTCGTTTGTTTTATTGCTTGGGACGGAGCTCCCACACACAACGTTTCTGTGATCGATTGCTATGCTGGCTTGAACCATGTTTATCAATTCTGTTTTGCAATTGATTCCTTGATTGGTGTTTATTGCCTTCGAATTAGGAAACAAACAATACAAGTTGCGGTATTGATTTTCAGTCCTGTAGCAATGGAATCCTCTCCCGGAATTGGAATTAGTGGGAAAATATTGTTGTCCAGAGTGTTGCTGAAGCACATGATAAACATAGAGGTGACAAACAGTTTTGTAATATCAACGAATAATGCATGATGAAGCATATTTACATTCTAGGACAGTATTTTATTTCGCAGAAGATCCATGTTTACTATTTGAACAATAGAGATATATAATTTAATAATCTGGAGGTTGCTCGATTCCAAATGAAATCATAAAAAATCGAGTGTTTTGAGTGCCAATTATAGAAAGCCTACTTCCCAACTATTACCAGCTACTATGTACAATATTGTTAATCATAATGGTACATAATTAACAACCAAACATGATATATGATTCATTCCTACTCCCCAACTACTACCAGCTACTATGTACAATATTGTTAATCAGAATGGTACATAATTAACATCCAAACATGATATATGATTCAATCACTACTTTCTATTATTATAAAAAACCAAATGAGTATATAATATATACAAGAATAAGAATACAATCACAAGAATAAGTGAGAATGAGGGCCCGTCTTGCACATACAATAAGTAATGTAAAAGACAAAACCATTAATTTGGTATATAGGAATGAAGTATTAATGGTTTTGATCTCTATACCATTTTGACATTGAAGGAGATTTTACTATAGAAGAGAAGAGATTTTATTATAGAATATATGTTATAGTTGTAAAAACAATTCTAATATGCTACATACCAAGATATCTATCAATTGTTGTCATTAGGAAAATTATTCAAATCAAAAGGAAAATGTGTTTGATTGCCTTGATTTGGCATGGATGCAACTATTGTCCCGCATTGTGGATTTGGCATGGATGAAACTTTTCTCCTCCCACGTTCGCTAGACTCGGTGAATTCATATGACATATGTTCTTCGGCATTCACATTGAAGTCCTCTACTAGAGCTCGTCAAGCCCTTCATCGACGCTTAAAGATAGGGCTAATCCAACTTTTCTTTCTTATTAGAGATCCATCCAATGCTTGTGGGTCATTGGTGAATTCAAAGTCCATTATAAATTTATCATTGAAACCAATAAGAAATCTTTCCAAATCCTCCTTCATTTCCAAACATTTATGTTGTTCTCGTGGTGCATGATGAATTGCATCCTGCAAATTTAAATGTATGAAATTTTAAAATAGATGAATCATACAAAACATTCAAATTGATATGTAAATACCATAGCATATTAGAATAAAGTAAACTTTAATGAATGAATTTCATACAGTAAACAAGGATCACCTGAAATCCTTGTAGTTTCTCTACCATCCCTTCTATAATCAAATCAGAATTATCATTTCCTTGATGAAGGGCATTTCCATCATCTCCTCCAACATTGTCCCCATTCATATTTTCATAAGCATTCTCATTGTCATCATTGGCATCATTTGTGGCATCATTTGTATGAGACATATAAGTGGTTTTGTAACATCCCACTCTCGCGCACTGAGAAAACTTATTCTTTGAGGACACTTGCTCGCAAGTGATCTGGACTTTTATGATGATAAAACATTTATCCTTGATTGATGTGTTATGATAGATGACATTATGTTTTACTGCCTTGACATAGACAGGTGCTACTGACTCAGTTTTATTGAGTGTGTAGTGTTTTTGGACCTTGAGGATGCAGAGGCATCGATGGAACCCCTTGGACTCCAAATTGAGTCAGGGAGTGTGCTATTTGGGTTGATTTATTTACTCTGATATTCATTGATTTGATGATTTATGTGGACATGTTCTGACACGATTGTTCATGGTGTAGGCTGACGATAGCTTGCCGACCAGACTCACATATGGAGTAAAGGGGCCACACATGATTTCCAAAGAGGTTGAGGGAGAGGTGTGGACAACAACCCTGCCACAGCCTACTAGCACTCCCTCCATGGCTGGAACTATAGGTTAACGATTAGCTAGTTCGAGAGGATCCACGATGCCATGAGGGAATACTACGACAGTTTCTCATGATGATTCTAAGGGGCGCACAATAAGGCGGGGGCCTTATTTCTTAGAGCCCTTAGTCTCCCACAAGTTCACCTGGCAGACTGTTGACTCCAGGGGTTATAGATGTCTACCAATCAGTCAAGTTGGTGAGTGGCACCCTTGGAGCACGTGGTGCATCCTAAAGGTCACGTCGCATGAAAGAAACACAAGTTAGCGACTGGCACCCTTGGAGCATGTGGTGCATCCTGAAGGGCACGTCGCGCAAAAGAAACAACTGAGGCAAGTGGCACCCTTGGAGCACGTGGTGCATCCTGAAGGGCACGTCGCATTGATGTTAAGGAAGGAAAAAACCTAGATGGCCCTAATACATTTAACACCTTAATAAATTCTTAAAACAACTTCCCTAAATAATTGACACCCAATTCAGAGTCTAAACCTAAGTCTAAAACTTCTCCAGGGTAAAATTTTGTTTAGTCTTAAGAAAAAGACCCTATAAAAATAAAAATAAAGATATAAACTAAAAGCCACTTAAGTAATAGTTTTAGTCTTCTTAAATTTAGAGGCTAAAATGAAGAGAGGAATAATTTAATTAAAATCCGTGGTTTTAAATTGTAAAGAGGAAATAAATTATTTAACTTGTGGAAGTACAAAAGGATTTAAATTAATAATAAAGGGAAAAGAGTAAATAGTACAACTGCCATTTTGGCTCTAATAAAAAGGGGAAAGAAGGGAATAATAATAATTAGGAAACTAAGTAATGGGGGAAACATAATTAAGGAAAGTTGGGAATTTATGGTAAAAAGCGAGGTCAACATAGTAAGGAATCTGCAATTAAGAACCTTCTAATTTGAGCTAATTTAGCAACTTCATTTTTAGGGAAATTATTTAAAATATGTAAGGGGATCTAGGAACACCTACGAGGAAATTTAGGAGAAACTCTAGGTGGGTGAGGGAAATGAGTAATTTAATAATTTAAAGAAAATAATTATTTGAAGAAAGAGGGGGATGGACGACACGTGTGCGAAGGAGAATATTTAGATTATTTTTATTAAAACTTAATTAAAATGTGATTTAGGGAATGTTGGAAGTTGGAAAAACTCTATAAAAGAAACGAAAGATGAGGAAGAAGGGGATCGGCTGTTAGCATAATGTTACGTTGCCGGAATTGTGACTTGACTGATTACTTGTGGAGAGTTGGGATTTTCCAGCTCGGATAGGAGTGGTAGCTCGACCTTGCGGGGCGAGCTGGGAGGCTAGACTTACCATCTAGATTTTGTGTGGCCCCTTTGCAGCTTGAGGGGATAAGGGGGGAGCAGAGTACCCCTAGTGATTGGTTGGGAGGTACCGGTGTAGTCTCGACGGTCGGCGAGCGGGAGCGGCATGGAGCTCAAGTGTAGAATTGCATCTTTGTGTTATTCTCCGTCGGTCACAGGTACACAAGTGCGTTTGTTGTTTTAAGAATAATGTGAAATGCTTAAGGTTGTTTATGAATCCTTGTGATGAGGGTTGAGGTGTTGAATTTGGATCATCCTATTTCCTTGTTGTTGTTTTCGGTGCCTAGACTGTTATAACCCTGCAATCCTCCCAATAGTTATCCTTGGTTTTGTGCGTTCTACAGCTGTGCCATATGTTTGGTTGCCTGAGTTTTGCTTGTTTGCTTCCATGTGTTTTAGTGGAGAAAACCCCTGTGATTCAACACCTATCTTTGTGTTTTGTTTAAAAATATTTATCTGTATTGTTGCTAAACATCTCTGCGTTTTGTTTAAAAATTTCTCTGCAGTGCTGCTATACATCTCTGTGTTTTTGTCAAAAATTTCCTCTAGAGTACTGGTATACACCTTTGCATCTTTTTTTAAAAATTTCTCTGCATCGTTGCTATGCATCTCTGGGTTTTTGGTTTAAAAAGATTTCTCTACATTACTGCTATACATCTCTGCATTTTTGTTTTTGAAAGGTTTCTGTAATGAAGTTTCGTTTGCAAATTGTAATGAACTTTATGAATGAGAGTTTACGCTCTAAAATTTACTTATTGCAGTTATAATCAGAACTGGAAATAATGCCTCTGTTAAATGAGTTACTTGCTTCCGATGGTTGCGAGATAATAATTTTTTTTTAACTAATGTCTCTTACCTTTGAAAATGAAGCTATTTACCTATGTTTTTAAATAGATAAGGAAAAAGGATTTCGTTCATTGATGGGTGAATGGCAAATTTGTTCTGTCCCCCTTCATCACTAGAATTTTTCACTGTAAATCTTTTTTTAAAAATTTCTCTGCATCGCTTCCATGCATCTCTGCATTTTTGGTTTAAAAGATTTCTAAGACATCGCCATACACTTCCCTCAGATTTTTTGTTTTTGAAAGGTTTCAGAATAAAGTTTCATGGTAAATTGTAATGAACTTCATGAATGAGAGTTTACTTCTAAAATTTACTATTGCGCTACAATTTAACCGGAAATAATGCCTCCGTTAAATGAGTTACTTGTTCGATGGTTGCTAGGATAATAATTTTTTTTAACTAATGCCCTTACCTTGAAAATGAAGCTATTTACCCATGTTTCTAAATACAAATAGATAAGGAAAGGATTTCTCTGCTTCATTGATGTAAGTGAATGGAAAATTTGTTATGTCCCCCTTCATCACTAGAATTTTTCACTGTAAAATTTTGTTCTGGCATTTCGTAAGAACTTTATTTTCATTTATTATTATTTTTTTTTTTTTCTGGCATTCGTGTAAAAATTTCGTCTGGAATTTACCAAATCGTATGGATTTTCTGGAATTGATTTTGTGGTGCTGAATTTCGTGGTTTGGTATTCATTTTTCATCCTCTATCCTTGCATGGGTGCTGTCAATTGTTTCCCTGCAATTTGGGACGAGTTCCCTAGCGAATTGATGTCGGATACCCCCGATTTTTTTTCATCACAAAATATTTATTTCGGGTCTATATTCCCTGGTGAATTGATGGAGGATACTCCACAATTTTCAATTACTTAACAACTACATTTTTATTTGTAATTCCTGGCAATTTCATTTTTGTCTGTGGTTCGGTGATTTGTTCATGGAAAATGGTTTTGGTTATGGGTCAGTTGTGATTTAGTTGTTGGTAAGTACATTGATATTTTATTTTTATTTTAGGGCATTAAACTATCTGCATTGTGGCACATTATTACCCCTGTGCATTTTTTTCCTGGCACATTAACTATTCTGGTGTAAGAGCCCTTGATTTCGGCTCTCTGTTCCCTCGGCGCCCTTTGTTTTACCTACCTTTGTCAGACTTATCTTTGGGCAACTGGAGCAACACCCTGGTTGAATTCTATCATACGAAATTTGCCTAATTTTTACTTATTGGAATTAATGTCAAAATTTAACCGTTGAAGTTGATTATATTACCGATTTAATAACTTAGTTGAGTGGCATTGATAAACTGTGCTTTAATTTTTTGCTGAATTAGAATTTAGACTTTTGGAAAATTGGTATGGTAGAGTTATGACCCATTTTAATAAGTAATGATGTTACTTAACCCACACCTCCACTTGTGTAGTGACCTCCTCGTTACGACAACCATTCTAGAAACAGGTGCAATTTTTTTTTTTGTTTAGGGTGTGTGCGTGCATGTAGAAGTAAGAAAACACTTAACGGTACAACGCTACTCGACAACCAACAAGACACAACCACGACAAGGCAAAACTGAAGGCACACAACGAGTAACTATAACAATATACGATCACAGGCATATGGCGCACATCACAACATTAAGACATACTAGGGGTGCACAGTAAGAGCACAGAGGGAAGAGTCCATGGTGTTAGGGTTACTATTTATGCACAGGAAAGCAGAGCGTTTAGTCTTATGTCTTCCCGAAAGAAGATTAGACAGGCTCCTGGCCGACTGCTCGGGCAGAAACTAGTAACCTGGCCTAAAACAAGATGCAAGTAAGACGAACACAACAATACGACCCCGATACATCACAGTGACAACAAGCGATAAACGCCCCTAGACATAAGGCGTACAATTAGCAGCTGCAAGCGGAAAACGACACCGGGTGTTAAGTACAATACAGTCACAGATGGAAGAATCCATCAGTAGAGTTTACCATTTCTGCATAGAAAAGTAGGGCTTTTAGTCTTATGTCTTCTCGAAAGAAGATTAGACAGGCTTCTGGCCGACTGCTCAGGTAGAAACTAGTAATCTCTATCAGGTGTGTCGCAAGAGTGGAAACTATGCCTTTAAAGGGCCTGGGACTCTTGATACGGAACTGGATTCTTTACCCCAAAAAAAATCCCACACACAGACATATATACTAAGGTGACACAGAGGTGTCTATATCCCGCCCGACACAAGCAGACAAAGCAATAAAAATGATTACAACCCAGTGCAATAATACTTAAGAGACCACGACCACTACGGAAAGCGCAATCCCAAGAACTCTGACAGCAACCAACCCTCAATAGAACGAGGCATTGTCCACCACTCGACTAGCATTACCCTTTCGATGGTGGGCCATAAATCAAATTGCCGAAGACAACCTTATTTTAGTATGGTAATCATTTAAGAACTCAATAAGTCGACATGTATACTAAATTTAGCATTAAGAACCGATCTACATTAAGGGTTTAGCCATTTAAAAGCCAGATTTCACGTCATAATAACTTAAATAACCCATCTTTAATAAATGCATAAAAAGGACTAAATCCCTTATTTAGATAAACAACTAAAAGAATAAACCTTTCCTTAAATGATTAAATAAAGGTATAACAACCCTTCTTAAATGATTAAATGGAAGAATAATTATTTGCTTTATATGAACAAAAATGCATAACAATTTCTTCTGTTATATTTCATTGCATTCCATAATAAGATTATTCATACAACCACGTTACTTTACATTCATTAAGATACAAAGGAATAACCTTACAATGACATATTATGCTAAATTTACAATAACATTTCCTTGCGTTATATTACAATGATGTAATGTAATGACATTATAATAACCTTACTTTGCATTTATTTCAATTACATTACTAATCTACCTCTACTATCCAAACATAACCATCTCCCTCCCTAAATGAAACTTCAACGAATTCCTTCTTTAATAAATAATAAAAATAATAAAGGAATTAATAAAAAAAAAAATAGTTACCATCCATTCTTCCCTTAATTCCTTTCTTACTTAAAATAAAAGAAATAAAGAAATAATCAAAGGAAATAAAAATAATAAAAGAAATAAATTCTTTCCTTAAATTTAACGGCAGGCTTTTTAGCTCAAGGTTTGGTGATTAAATCGCAGTTGCACAAGCATCGAACAAATGTAAAATAATTTCTGGCCGGAAGACAAGGGGCATGGTTACACAGAAATCAAGGATTCTACATCAAGACAATCCAAGCAATTACAGGTTCAGTGAACACAGTCACTATCGCCTTACTCCCTTTTATGAGACATCATCTAATTTAATGGAATATTCTGATAATATACGAAAATGATAAGGTTAACTAAAGGAAGACGCCACATAACGCAAATTTCCAGAATCCCTTATCGCAGCATATAAATTAACATTCACAAATACTCATTGAGCTATCATCATAAAAAGATTTACAACTTGGGAGTCCCCGTCTTGCTAAATCATCACTGGTTTCTTCATGGTATTTTAAGGCAAAAACTTTTGTGTTAATTTAAAATAGTTTCTAGGTTTGATTAGGTACATCATCTTCTTTGAGAAAGTTATTAACATTGACCATCATCGGTATAGAGAAATTATGAGCCAAAGCAAGGGCAGACCTCGGGACTGCTATAGGAAATCGGTGACAATAAAATAAAAATCGAGAATAAAACATGCCAAAGTGTATTACACTGCTCGGGTTAATAGAGTCTTGTAGGTTAATAAATTTAAATATAAAAGTCGACTGTATTCAAGCAAGCATAAGGTAATACATACAGGGTCGCAAAAAAAGGAAATTATACAAAATCGCGCATGGAAAGTGAACATACCACACCACTGGACAGAATGCCCCTCTCACAATCGACTCAGTCCAAAATGCCATTAAAACAATAAGGGGATTTAACTTATAACAAGAGGGCACAGAAAGGGGATTTAACACGCTCAATTAATGCCACCAAAATGCAGGACAATCAACGTCCACACATGTAATGAACCAACGCCTTTATGACATTACACCCCATAGTAGATACCATCAACAGACCCAGCAAAATATAGACACAAGGGTGCAACAATAATAACCCAAAAACGCAAGGTATTAATGCCAGTTCTGAAGGAAAGAACGTAGGTCAAAAAAAATGCAAGATATTAAGCCAGTTATGAAGGAAAAACACAGGTCAAAAACATTTAAACACAGATCATGGATGCCCAACTATATATCAGTATAACGTAGGTTAGTTACACGCCCAATACATGCAATGAAGGCCATAAAAAAAAAAACGCCCAGGATGTACAGCAAAACACCAATAACATAGAAATCAATAAGAATTCGTTTTGTATCATTCCAGAACATGCAAACTCTATGCAAGATAGAATGATCAAACAAAATACTGTACGAATGAGGCATAAATAAGGCATCTGAAAGCAATATGTGATTTCAATTCTGTGTCTACTTTCACTGCATGTGATTTCAATTCTGTATCTACTAATTCTTGCAACTGCTATCAGAGAAATCAACCGAGATTGCCAACTTTTTTTACCAAACGGCAACGCCAATAGTAATTCAAAAACCACGCCCACAGTGAATCAGGAAAACACCCAGGCTGGAAAAAAAAACACTCGCCCTGTAACAAAAACACCCATGCCCACTGTAAAATGCGTGCAGGCTTAAATACATCAACAGAATGGAAACGCCCCTCCCATGGCAAGATAGAATGCGAAGTCGATTTAGACAAGAAGAAAAATAAAATAAAAATGAAGTCCATCAGTCCAAGGGTGGCAATCGGAATCCTGAATGCCCCATGCCCAACCCAGATGACAGAATGCCCAATCAAGTTTATGAATGCATAATCGAAAAGTCAGGAATCACAACGAAGGAACCATGCTTCACCAAAAATGAATGATCGAAGGAAAAAATTGTCTTAAAAGAAAACGAACTGACAGTAACTCAAAAGACGAAATGTCCATAGTAAATAAAGAGAACTCCCACAGAATTGATCGCCCCAAACACAACCCACAGTCAAAATTCTAGAACAATAATATTAAAAAAATTTCACATTCCCGCACCATCGTTTAAATTTGCACCATCCAGAATTGTAGCAGAATGATTTTATACAGTGTATAATTACAGCAGAAAGATTTATACAGTCCAGAGCGATGAATGAAAAGGATATACAACAACAATATTACAACAAAGAATTTCATCCAAGCATACTACTACCAATTAACGCGCCTAACTTTTTCCCTTTCAGCCGCCTTGATTGAAGTCCGTGCCTCGATTGATGTCCCTCTCTCCTTTCCGCTCCTGCTTACCGACGGTGGAAAGCTCAACGGTACCTCCCAGCCAATCACTAGGGGTACTCTGCTTCCCCCTTAGCCCCCCGAGCCGCAAAGGGGCCACACAAGATCCAGAGCTAAGACTATCTTCTCAGCTCGCCTCCAAGGTTGAGCTACCACTCCAATATAGCTGAGATAAACCTAACTCCTCACAAGCAATCCGTCAAGCCTCAATCCGGTAGCGTAACGTTACGCTAACCGTTCATCCCCTCTTCCTTCTTTTCCCCTTCTTTTATAGAAATTTGAGACCCACCTACTTTCCTAATCATTATTAGTTTAATTTTTAATGACAAACCTCTAAAAATTCTCTGTCGTCCGAGTGTCACTCATCCCCATGGTTCTCCAAAAATTAATTTCTTTTTAATAATTAAAATACTCAATTCCCTCACGCCCCCATAAAGTCGCTCCTTAAATTACTCCTAGGGTTCCTAGATCCCCTCTCATGATTTTAAAACTTTCCTAAAATGAAGTTGTTGATTTTTAGCAACTCCTTAATTGTTGATTATTTTTTTCTTTTTACCCTATGTTCCCTTACTTTCCTTTATTAAGTTTCCTTTATTACTAGTTTCCTTATTTCTCTTATTTATTTCTCTCTTTTTGTTTTTAAACCCAAAAGATAAGTGCGCTTATTAATCCTTTCTATATTTTAAATTAACTACTTTTATACTCTCACACGTTTTTAACTTTATTTTCCTTTTTACCATAACACCACGTATTTTAATTAATTTATTCCCCTTTATCACTTTACCCCCTTTAATTTTAAGAAAACTTTAATTAACACCTAGGAGGGTTTTAGTTTACGCCCTTATGTTTATTTTGTAGGATCTTTTCTTAGGGCTTATCAAAGTTTTATCTTAGAGATGTTTTTTTTTAAATTAGGTTTAGATTTGAACTGGGCGACAATTAATTAGGGGAATCATTTTAAGAATTTTTTCAGGCCTTAAGGTCTTAGGGTCTTCTAGGTGGTCTCATAATCATCATCAATGCTACGTGCCCTTCAGGACGCACTATGTTCTCCAAGGGTGCCACTCACCTCGTTTTCTTCTGTTGCGCGACGTGCCCTTCAGGATGCACCACGTGCTCCAAGGGTGCCACTCGCTGACGTGATGGATTGGTAGACATCTAAAACTCCTGGAGTCAACACTCCGCCAGGTGAACTTGTGGGAGACTAAGGGCTCTAATGAATAAGGCCCTCGCCTTATTGTGCGCCCCTTAGAATCATCGTGAGTGACTGTCGCAGTCTACCCTCACGACATCGTGGATCCTCTCGAACTAGGTAATCGTTAGCCTACAATTCGAGCCACGGCGGGAGTGCTAGTAGGTTGTGGGAGGGCTGCTGTCCACACCTCTCCCTCAACCTCTCTGGAAATCATGTGTGGCCCCTTTAATCCATATGTGAGTCTAGTCGTCAAGCTATCGTGAGCCTGCATCATCAACCATCATGTCAGAACATGTCAACAACATATCATCAAATCAATAAATATCATGGTAAATAAATCAACTCAATATCACACTCCCTGACTC
>SNQJ01S0027570.1:16809-51783 GCA_010110895.2 Picea sitchensis | reverse complement strand
GGAGGTTGGAAAAACTCTATAAAAGAAAGGGAAGATGAGGAAGAAGGGGATTGGTTGTTAGCGTAACGTTACGCTGCCGGAATTGTGACTTGACTGATTACTTGTGGAGAGTTGGAATTTTCTAGCTCAGATAGGAGTGGGAGCTCGGCCTTGCGAGGCGAGCTGGCAAGCTAGACTTACCATCTGGATTTTGTGTGGCCCATTTACGGCTCAAGGGGCTAAGGGGGAAGAAGAGTACCCCTATCGATTGGCTGGGAGGTACTGGTGCAGTCTCGACGGTCGACGAGCAGGAGCAGCACAGAGCTCAAGTGCGAGATTGCATCTTCGGGTTATTCTCCATTGGTCACAGGTATGCAAGTGCATTTGTTGTTTTAAGAATAATGTGAAATTATTAAGGTTGTTTATGAATCCTTGTGATGATGGTTGAGGTGTTGAATTTGGATCATCTTGTTTCCTTGTTGTTGTTTTAGGTGCCTAGACTGTTATAACCCCTCAATCCTCCCGATAGTTATCCTTGGTTCTGTGCGTTCTACAGCTGTGGCGTATGTTTGGTTGCTTGAGTTTTTCTTGTTTTCTTCCATGTGTTTCAGTGGAGAAAACCCCCGTGATTCAACACCTATCTCTGCCTTTTGTTTAAAAATATTTCTCTGTATTGCTGCTAATCATCTTTGCGTTTTGTTTTAAAATTTCTCTGCAGTGCTGGTATACATCTCTGCGTTTTTGTCAAAAATTTCCTCTACAGTACTGCTATACACCTCTATGTCTTGGTTTAAAAATTTCTCTGCATCGTTGCTATGCATATCTGCGTTTTTGGTTTAAAAAGATTTCTCTGCATTATTGCTATACATCTCTGCGATTTTGTTTTTCAAAGGTTTATGTAATGAAGTTTCATTTGGAAATTGTAATGAACTTTATGAATGAGAGTTTACGCTCTAAAATTTACTTTTTGTAGTTATAATCAGAACTGACAATAATGCCTCTGTTAAATGAGTTACTTGCTTCCGATGGTTGCGAGATAATAATTTTTTTTTAACTGTTGTCTCTTACCTGTGAAAATGAAGTTATTTACCTCTGTTTTTAAATAGATAAGGAAAAAGGATTTCATTCATTGATGGGAGAATGGAAAATTTGTTTTGTCCCTCTTCATCACTAGAAATTTTCACTGTAAAATTTCGTTCTGGCATTTCGTGTAAGAATTTTATTTTATTATTTTTATTTTTTTTTCTGGCTTTTGTGTAAAAATTTCGTTTGGCATTTACCAAATCGTATGGATTTTCTGGAATTGATTTCGTGGTGCTGAATTTCGTGGTTTGGAATTCGTTTTGCCTCCTCTGTCCTTGCGTGGGTGCTGTCGATTGTTTCCCTGCGATTTGGGATGGGTTCCCTGGTGAATTGATGCCGGATACCCCTGATTTTTTTTCATCACAAAATCTTTATTTCAGGTCTATATTCCCTGGCGAATTGATGGAAGATAATCCACGATTTTCAATTACTTAACAACTGCGCTTTTATTTGTAATTCCTGGCAATTTCATTTTTGTCTGTGGTTCAGTGATTTGTTTATGGAAAATGGTTTTGGTTATGGGTCAGGTGTGATTTAATTGTTGGTATGTACGTTGATATTTTATCTTTATTTTGGGGCATTAAACTATCTGCGTTGTCGCACATTATTACCCCTGCGCATTTTTTTCCTGGCACATTAACTATTCTGGTGTAGGAGCCCTTGATTTCGTCTCTCCGTTCCCTCGGTGCCCTCCATTTTACCTACCTTTGTCAGACTTATCTTTGGGCAACTGAAGCAACACCCTAGTTGAATTCTATCATGAGGAATTTGCCTAATTTTTACTCACCGGTATTTATGTTAAAATTTAACCGTTGAAGTTGATTATATTACCGATTTAATAACTTACATGAGTGGCATTGATAAAATTTGCTTTAATTTTTTGTTGAATTAGAATTCAGACTTTTGGAAAATTGGTATGGCAAAGTTATGACCCATTTGAATAAGTAATGATGTTACTTAACCCACACCTCCACTTGATAACCGATTATTGGGAAAACAACTAATTCATGCAGGATCGGGCGAATCATTTATACATTCGCACTTGTATTTATTAAATGAGAAGTGTAGGTATTTTGGAAACAAAAGTGTTGAATGGTAACTAGAAAAGGGTGTGGTGTATGTGTAGAAGGATAAGAGGCAGTGTGTTGGTCATTTTATGAATTATTGTAATATTAAATGACATGGTATTAGGTTATACCATTTATTTGTTGTCATTATACTAGAAGCAAGGCATTTAATAATTGTTGCAAGTTCTTTTAACATGAATGTAATATGGTTATCATGTGTGGAAAGGGGTATTGTGGCTTTATGGTTCTTTGATAACACATAGATGCATTGAAATTGGAATTTCGCAGGGTTAGCGTGATATAAGATGTGTTTGATGTTTAAATCTTACTTATGGTTAGTAGGAATTAGGCTTGTAATTAGTTTTAATGGATGTATAATGCAGCCCTTACTCGCTTATTTCTTTAATGGATTTTTGGTATTTAATTCTTAATTTTTCACTTAAGTAAAATGGCTCATTTCCTCAAAATGCATAGCAAGCTACTTAGGAGTTGAACTGATTACATGAGTGGAATCGTCGTTAAATGATGCCTGAATTAAATGATATTGACCTTAACAAGTTACTACACATATTTAGAAGAGTCCTATGACATTTCAATTGAAGTTGTGCCCATGTGGTTTTGGCTTTTCTTCATCAGTTTCCTATTTCTCAATTGGCTTTTGTTTTTATTGCGTATTGGGTTTTTCTATGTTTCCCTTAATTCTGGCGGGCACCCTTATCCGATGGGTTCCTTCTGCAGGGTGCTTTTATTTGATTGGCTTACGGTTGGGATGTTAAATTTAGGGTTAATAAAGTTGTTGTTTATTTCTATGCTGACGTTTAGGGTTGGGTTAATTTCAGGGTTAGTACTATAATTGGAATTGTCCAAACTCACAGTTGTATGATATCAGACTCTTCAATCTGATAAAGCTAGTCACTCCGTATATAAGTCTGTGTGTGTGATTATTTTTTCTGTGTAAGAATCCAGTGTTGTATCAAGAGTCTCGAGCCCTTTAAAGGCAGGGTTTCCACTCTTGTGACACACCTCTAAGGTCGTATCAGTAGTCGCGATCTCTTTAAAGGTAGAGTTCCCACCACTACGACCTCCTGACAGAGATTACTAGTTTCTACCTGAACAGTCGGTCAGGAGCTTATCTGACATTCTCTCTCTCCGAAGCAGAGAACTATGATTAAACGCCCTGCTTTCCTGTGCAGATATAGTAAAATCTACTACTATGGATTCTTCCATCTGTGTTCATACTGTATATAACACAGTATGTCATTTAATGCTTGCAATTACTTGTTGTGCACCTTATGTCTTCTTGTTGTGATCATCGTGGTTGCGTCTTGTTAGTCGTCAGGTGGCGACATAGAGTCAAGTGTGTATGTTTCCTTTTTACACGTGTGCACACACCTTAAACAAAAAAAAAAAAAAAATGCACCTGTTATCAGAGTTGTTGTCGTAACGAGGAGGTTGTTACAGATTTGTTCTTTTAGAAGCTCATCGACTGTTAATTCCTCTATAGCATCTTCTTGGAATACCTCATTACAAATTTCATATAGAGCACTGACTTTCAAAACATGTTTGCATGTGTTGCCTCACAATGCCCATGGGCAATCACATACTAGACCATTTGCAGTAGATGTTGATACAATGTAAAATTTTGCACGATCGGTCTGGATAATAACCATGTATGCACCTTCAACAATGTCATGAGGACTAACATCATTGTCAGAAATTCTCCTAGATTTCTCTAATGAAGACTCAAGGTACCTCTGCTTCTTCTAGTTTGTTAGAAATCCAAAATCCTTCAAATAGTTTCGATGCACAAAAAAAGGTTCCACCCTCTTCAATAGGGAGAAAATCAGCCAATCCATTCTCCTAGAACATTTACGGCTTCGGTCACGTAAGAACTTGGTCTTCAAGAAGCAATGGTATGATTCAATTGAACTATTGGACTCTTGATTAGCATGAGGAAAGTCTCGATAACATTTTTTCCACATATCTTACAAGAAAAAGATAACCAATCATTAATATGTTAAGTCAATATGACATGCAATTATAACTAAATTAAAATGATCTATATATGTTAGGGAAAGTAATCTGGGACAACATAATAAGTAACTTACATATATTATCCCCTTCCAACCAATGTTTTCTGAAGTAGTCCAAAAACTTAACTTCACCAACAAATTTTTCAAAGAATGTTCTCACTGCTTCACTAATGACATCATGATCATGACAATGGTGCATTATCTCAGTTAGAATATGAGATAATTCCCTGTCTCTTTCAGGAGATGATGCCAATTGAAATTCATTTTTTGACCAAGCACGATGAACATGCCAACAACAAAGGAGGATGCGACAACCCAAAATTTTCCTACAAGAAAAATGATATCGTTCTTGTGTTAATTGAACATGATTAACATTTAGCAACCAACTATTTTCATCATTAAATGTAATAAAAACAAAAATATAGATGTAGAGGTGCTAACAATAATTCATACATTCATAACATCCAGAATATTTGTCTCACCTCAATGCTTTAATTTCTTCTAATGCATCATCTGTCATGACAACGTTTAGTATCAAATTTGGGCATATTGTCCTACATGCATATAGGAGTGGTCTAAGCCACTGTGCTATATTTGATGTTCTATTGTGTGAACACATTGCCCATGCAATAGGAACACCGCTATATTGAGAATCGAAGGCAAGAAATGTGTATAATTGGTACTACAAAAACCAATACAATAATCAACTTCTCAATTTTAGAGTACTAATTATATTGAATGAAAAATTGAACTCAATAGAAACATTAAAAAAACTAATGAAACTCACCCCATATTTGTTTGTAATAAACGTAGAATCCAAAGACAACATGTTGTTGTGAGAACACTTGACCATCATATCAAGCATCCATTCTGTTTGGATGCCAATTATGAATGGTACATCCTCCCCTTCTGGTCGTTGGTAGAAAAAAAAACAATTTTCTCTCTTGTTGATACCACTTGTTAACACTCAAAGAATCCTTCGAATCTAATTGATACTTATCTTTCAAATGGCGGTTGAATATATTGGAGACATATTTTCTACATAAATTAAGGTCTCTAGCACCCATCACAGATGCAAAGTTCCCATCAAGGATATGTCGTTCAAATATTGTATCAACTTGAATACCAAGTCCACATAGTGTCTTTATCATTGATTGGATCTCATTTGAAAGATGGGGGTGCTCAAGGAATTTGGATCACCAGATTTATCATATTTTCCATGGCATGGCCAGCCATTGAAATCCTCATGTAGGTACTCATTATAGATGATAATTGCAACCCATAACATATCATTCACTTCCTTCGCTATAAATTTGCATTGACATCCTCTTTTTTGGACAAAATTTCACTTTCTTAAGGATGCTTGTGGATGTCCTCTAAGATCGTTTGGGCCATAACAACATTGGAACCTAAAAAATATCCAACATTCAATGAAAGATCATTACATGTAATAGTAATACCAACAATATTGTTTGGAACTTAGCAATACATATTGAAAAAACATATAAATTGGATCAAGAGGTCATGATAAATATCGACAATGCAGAGTTCAAGGATGTTGGACCCATCATAGAAGATTCACCATCAACAGAGTGTTTTCTATGCGATCTTCTTACAAATGTACATGGTGCATCTGGGTTGTTTTTCTCTCCCATAATGAAGTCTTCCAACCTATTGTATGGTATCAGAGCAGTGCGATCAATAGTGCCATCTTCATATTGTATATCACTCTAAACAAGGTATTGGCTTGAAAATATATTTTTGTCTGATAAACTTTGAATAGGGAGCTTCTTCATATGTGAATGTTTTGTCTTCCACACCATTATGCCAATTATTGCAATATGCCCCTGTAGCAAATGGTAAATGTAAATCAAACGAAGTTAATTGAAAGCATATCTAGTTAGACTACATGATGCTTCGACAAGATTCGACTACAGATGGATGTAAGTCTCCCTTTTGCTTAAGAAACCATGCAAAGGCATTATGGATCCTTGTACAATGCTACATAAACAAACAAAACAAAATTTCTACAAAATGTTTGTCCACTACTTTGATCATGAGATATATACTAACAAGTAGCAAGACATGGAGCATATAGAGGCATTTTAGGTTTTATAATTGATTGTTGAATTCTCAATATTAAGTTTTTTTGGATTATAAAAGGGATAAGAATTTGAATAAAGTTGCATAGTTAAATAATTTATGAATTAGTTTAACTTATAATTATTTTTTTAATTTATGAATTAGTTTAATTTACAAATTTTTTTAGATTATGAATTAATTTAATTTATAATTAATTTTTAAAATTGTTTAAAATAATAGAAAGCATTTATATTTTATATCTATGTATATTTATATAAATAATACTTTGGAGTTCTATGCTAGGGGTTTGGGATAATATAAGAAAAAACATTATTTAAAAAGTACTTTGTCAAATTTGAATTCACATAAAATACATCGTAATTTATTTCATTTTTAAGTTTTTTTTTTTAATTGTATGTTGTATATTATTTTAAGTTGTATTTAATTATAAAAGGTTTACAAAACAACTTTACTTTGTTAAGACAAGGACCACTCAAACAAAGCATTAGGTTAAATTGCAAACCTGAGAAACAGAGACAAGGACCACTCAAACAAAGCATTAGGTTAAATTGCAAACCTCAGAAACAGGTTGTTAGTAGAAAGGTCATGTATACTGGAACTATCTAGTGCCATAAAGTTGAGAATCTTCCCTCATAAAACTTCAAGGACCATTCATATAGCCTATATCAAAACAACAATTTCTGAAACACTCAATATATAATTGTTAAATCTATGCAAAACTAACTATGTTTGGAAAAAAACAATTTTAATGTTGAACAATAGTCATTCATATACTTTATATCAAAACAACAACCATTAAAACACTCATTACATAAATTTTATTATAAATAAACCACTATGATTGTTAAAAGTTAAATCTATATTGCGAAGTCACCTACTTATGCAAAAAAACCATTCTAATATCGTGATTATATCCAAGATGCATGAGCTATCGATATCCCATCTAGAAACAAAACCTAATTTGATACTTGTAACATGAAATTTATAAGTAAAAAGGAGGATGAAGTGACTCTTGTTTCGAGGCATTTGAGTAAGGATAGTCATTATAGGTGATTGTAATAGAGACATCCGGTTGGATTCTTCCAGCTAACATATTAATAAGAGTAGTTTTTCCACTTCCTAATGGACCCATCATAACCAACATTTTTCCAAGGGCTATAAAACCACTAACACCATATAGAATATCTTTCTCAAATCTCAGTATATTGGTCAGTTTTCCTTGCAAAATTACCTTGTATTGAATTTCAAGGAACTACTCCATCAAAGAAAATTAGCATTAATTCTCTTCAAACTATACAACTAATAAAAATATGTTATCAGCCATACTCTTAAGAATTAACATTTTTTTTCCTAATTCTGTGAAGAGACCATACCTTCAAAGAAATTGGAAAAGGAGGATCTTTGTGTGGAAATTCATTATCTATATTTACATATATTTCAAAGTCTTTGGATTTTGTTTGGAAAAGGAGGATCTTTGTGTGGAAATTCATTATCTATATTTGCATATATTTCAAAGTCCTTGGATTTTGTTTTTTTCTTCTTTAGAGCCATGCTTGCATTCAACCTTGCTTCTTGCACTACATGGTGGTGAGTAACAACTATTATAAATCCAATGAAAGAAGAAGATTTAGTCAATTCTGGATGAGTTGTTAAGCAAGAAATTAAATTGCATATCTTTTAATATCTTCATTTAGAATTTACAACCTAACTTACAGTCATTGTAAGTCCCAAGTCTCTAGCTGGAGCCATAACTCGTTCTGCAATTGAAAATGATAAACCATGACTAGTGGCACTTGAATCTATTATCAAAGCCACTTCTTCAAAAAAGGCATTTGTCAATTCATCTTTTATCAACAGTTGCCCACTTTTCCACTTGGGTATGTGTCCACTCACTCTAGGCAATTGAATTTTTCGACCTAAGGGAGGCTTTCTTGCACCTGGAGTAGTGGAAGTTGTTTAGTGTTTTCTAAAGCAGTTCTACCTAGACTTGATAAACTTGATTTTCTTTTTACCAAAACCTCTTTGGTGGCTTGATCCACCAACAACTCTGAAGTAGATATTCCAATAGAAGTTATTTTGGCTAGAACTAGTACTTTCTTTCCAACTTATTCTTTTTTTTGCTAGCTGGGATATGGACTAAGGTTTCATTTGTAGGGATTATCATATTATTATTGAAATGAGATGGAAAAGGTGACTACCAAGAATATACTAGCAAAAGGTTGGGTGGAGTTCGATTGTAATCCTTCCCCACTATTTCCTACACCATTGATTCTAGAGATATTGATTAGACGTCAAGGGTAGAGTATCATGAAACAAAGGTTGTCATAATAGTGAATCATATCTTGACATGAATGATTGAAAGGAAGAATTAGAGGTTGGGTATGGTTGGATTAAGATTCCCATTTCAGAATTTCATTAAACATATAGATTGCATTGAATATCATAAATCCTAGAGAACACTACTCGATGTGAATGGGAGCTATATCATAGCCATCAAGAGTTGGGTGTTGTGTCCTGATTATGCTATTTATAGGTGGTCAAGTCTACTCATATCAAATCTGCTCATTGGAATGAGGTTCTAGAATCATTGCATGCAATTGAGAATACGTTAGGGGAGGCTTTTCAGAGTATATTACCATATTATCTCATAGACTATTGCTACAACAAATTAAGGAAGGTTATATCTCTGTTTGAAAGTATCAAGATTACTTCTAGCATGGATATAATGGAGCCCATGCATGTATTCATGTTTTTTTAATAAAAATAATATTGTTACTTGTTTGGTTCCTAAATTATCGCTTCTATGTTACACTTCAAGTGAATTACTTGTTTATAATATGTTTTCATATTATATATGAGTTCATATAAGTTCTTCATCAGCATATAAGATAATTGTCCATTTTTATTCTTTCAAGCAGTTCAAGAATACAAACAAAGTAAAAAATAGAGAGATCAAGATTTCATAGCAGCACCATTATGTGAGACAAGAAGGGGCATCATGTTGGGTAATATTTTATCAAGTCTCGATCTGCAATACTTTTAGCTTGGCATGTAGAAAATCTATGGTAATCTAGATATTAATCTAATCTTATTGATCTTGCATTTCATAATTCCATAAATACATTTAATTGATACACAAACTAAGTGAAAAATTAAACAATTTAGCAAATAAATGTATCAAAATTTGAGAACCTTACCATCAATTCGGGTTATGATGCACCTATGAGGAAAATTGTTTCACAATAGGTCATATTTCTTTTGAGCCCACATTTACCAAACTACTCTAAAATCCTAGTAGTATTTTATCCCAAGGATCTGCTCTTGCAGAAATTCTCTATTAATATAGCTAAAATATATAACCAAGTCTCTAATTACAGGTTCCATATCTGTACCTTCTTTTAATACAGATCCAGTACTCTTTCTAATCAATCACTGCAAGGATAGATTCTCAATATCGATCTCATTCCCAACATAGATTCTTGGTTCACGGTGAGGACATAATTCGAGCTCTAATGGATCTATGTCCAAGCTCTTCTACTAGGCTCGGATTGAGTGTTTTTTAATATGTCTGGGGTGTATCTCTGAAATTATGCGAAGACTTATTTTTCCTCTCTGTCTCCCATGAGACCTTCTCCTACGATTGATTCCTTAACTTCAAAACGTGTAAGTCCTTTCCCTTAAGCTCGGTTTTGAGGTTCTCTCATTTCTCCTATGTGCTCGGTGCTATGACCAAACACTGAATCTCCAGAGGAAATCTCGATCGCATTAAACTGGCGAATTTTCTCCACATGACGGATACTCATGTCCAAGTGTTAAACCTTGGCTCTACAATCTGGCAGTTTTCTCATTTACCAACGGTTTTCTTTTACAACGTTCTGGGGGTCACGATTGTGGTTTCGTAAACCACTCTTCAGGATACCGGAATGGACCATGGGTGACTTGTGTCCATCGGTGGTAATTCTGAATTCACTTCCATCGGGTTCCCTCTGGTTAAATACTTGCAACTCGAGAGAGTGGATTTGATCGATGACTGTTTGATCAACCCAATGGTCGAAGATACGATCTATATGGAATGTATCTTAATTCCTGAATGTAGATTAAATTGCAGTTTATAATTGAGGTATTTTTTACACACAAATTCGTTCAATTTAGCTTCTCTTTAAATCTTCAATTAGTACCCAGCAATAGAAAAATAGCATTGCATTTCATTCTCAAGATTCGTTTATAGACGTCAACTTGTTGTGAGATTATTCCGGAGATTGTCTAGATGGTTGCAAATGACGCTACTTTCACGGAGTTCCAGTCAAATCGCTCCACTGATCACTGAGTTTCCTCGATCCTAAACCTGTCCTGCTCAATCTTCAATCTCCTCTCAGACTTGTAAACAGCAGCTCTCTTCCCATGGTCTTCAAGCTCCCGGTTTAATTGCGAATTCAAAAGTTGGTAAGAAGTCTCTCCTGCTACTGCTATGGCACTGGCTTGGTTGGTAAGTCAGTTTAATGGAGAGTTTAAATGCCAAGTCAAATCGGAGTACTGCTATGGCACTGGCTTGGTTGGTAAGTCAGTTTAATGGAGAGTTTAAATGCCAAGTCAAATCGGAGTGAGCAGGGTTGGAGTAGGCTTATGTAGTCAGTCCATCCGCATCAGCGATGAATGATCGGAAATGATCCCCTTTACTCGAGTACGTGAACCGATGTGGCTGGTAGGGTACTCTACGGGGTAGAGTATCTGGGGATAGAGTATTTGGGGATAGTGCATAAGCCGGGTTGTTGAAAAGGGACTGTCATAAAGCTATTTAGGAGAGAAGATTGTTCTCGAGTTAACCTACTTCTAGAGAAAATGATTTAGATGAGAAAAGCATCACACTAATTATTGATAAAGTTCTGCTACCAAATTATTTTTTGACTAGATTTACTTTGGAAAAGTTGAGATATCACACTTAATATAAGTCAAGCTTAATATAGTGATGACTTTACCCACCAATGAAATTCATCGATCAAGGACGCTATGCAACATACAAATTGGAGATCGACATCCAATATCAAAGGTCATTGATCTCGGTATTTATTTGGTTATTAATTTAGATATCATTGTAAATAAAAAATTCATTTTTCATTTGTATTCAAGTTATCTTGATGTATTCAATTGAGGATGGAACGTTTGTATAATAGTCAATGCACTCACTCTGGTATTCAAAATTTGTTTATTGGCATGTTGGTTAAATGGCCCTGAGATTTTATGGATTTTTATTTCTGATCCGGTTGAAGGAAGGATTTTTTTTAAAAAGAAGAGAGAGAATTTTGTAGTTGAAATTTTAATTTCTAGTTAAAATTATGTGTAGAGTGATCTTCGGTCAAATGGATTTCTGCTTCAATTTATAGTATTTCTCTAGCAGTTAACACGTACTCCCTATCATAGAACACATCTCGTTCTCCGATATTCTAGTTGCTTATAATTACATCCTCCAAATCGCCATCAGATTATCTTCTTGACCTCCACGCATCCATCTTGTAGACTCGCCCATGTCTGAAGTGTACGCTGCCAAGTTTTACATGGTCCCTATATTTAAAATTTGCATATTTTCTTTATTACATTACAGTCCTGGAATTTTACTTCTACGCATTGAATTTTGAGAATGGAATCATTGATACTGCCCAACTTTACAGAGTTTCGATATTAAGATTTGCATGTGCGATTCATTACATTACAGTCCTGAAATTTTACTTCTATGTATTGAATTTATGAGAATGAATTAGTCGTTAAACAACGGCCTTTTTCCTCTTACTCTCCAAAAATCAATTGTGGATTACTGCTAAGTTAGTTTCTCACTAGTCACATTGTTTTCTCCTTGACGACGTAATAACCCCGAGAGTGCGCTAAGGCAATCTTAAAACCCAGTATTCGTTTGCGAAGGTAGACGTAGGAACTTGAGGGGGTGTTGGTTGATTGGGTAGTTTTTTTTTATCTTTTTCTTTTGTAACGGGAGGTGGCTAATCTTCTTACAGTAAACTGTCACCATTTTAAAAGCTTCATTATTCTGCTCCAGATGTTATTTTAAAAGATTTATTTCTGAAAATCTTTCTTTAAATCTTCTTGGTTGAGTCTTAGATGTTATTCCCGTCACTTTTGTTGTTTTTAATTATGTGTTCTGAACCCACCTCAGAATCGCTACCCAGAATCTCATTTCCGCGTGGCTTGGTCAAGTGCAAACATGGATTTATGGCCCTCCCCTTAGTGCCTTATGCATCGAACTTGGTGTACGTTGCGTAGGAAAAATTGAAATTTCATTTTCACTGGAGTTTAAAACTTCGACTTGATAATTTCAATTGATACTGGGATAGTGGTGACGAATGGTTCAAATTTTTAATCCATAAGAATCTTTAAATCAATCGTTTCCTAGTAACTTGCAACCCCTGTTCGAAATCCGATTTGAGAATAAACTATGTTACCCTATCGCCGAATTTAATTCGAAACTGTATATTTTATTTGCGTTCATTGGGATGATTGACAGTTGGAATGCGTTGGTAGTTTTCCTCTTGTTGACAATTGGAATGCGGTGTGGGTTTGCCCAAAATTTCAATTTGAGGAAAAGCTTATCCCTTACCGAATGCACTTTGGCTTCCTGTTGAGTCAAATTTCTGTTTTAGGTTTGTGATAAGATTGGTGGTTTGAACTTGTTAAATATACCTTCCATGTAAGGAATCTTCCGCCTTGAAGTCGCTCCTTGTAAACGAGAATTTGTTTACCTTAAGAATATCACATGGTTGATTTTTGGTCTTCTTTTGTTTCTTACCTTAAAGATGTGAATTAGTACCTCTATCATTTATTGTATTGATAAATAAATTTGGTCTTTCCTAAATCCTTTAAAATATAATAGAAGGTTAAAATTGAGTTATTATATCATTGTTAATTATATTAGGTGCTTCTTTAACTCTTGCAATGGAATTAAGTCAACAGTGAGCCCTTTATCTAATTATTATATTATATGCCTGAGGTCTTATTAAAAAAATTTAATGGGTATATAAGAAGGTATAAGAAAACTCATTGTGGAGATAACATGTTGATTTTCTTAGTTCTTCGAAAAGGAACATGCAAGCAGCTCTAAATTTTATGTATTGCTTTCGGAATTGATCTCTTATAGTTTTAAAGATAATTAGGATAGCATAGAAGTGCTGCACACCTCCCTTTAGTCATAAGGTTATCTCTCGATATGGTTTTCGGGGGGGTTACGAGAGGCACGTTACATTATATATGATGCTATTGCACTCCAAGACTTGGTTGGCTCAACTTGAATATTGGAAAGACTCGGTGGGTGAAATGTCAACTATGACATATCCTCATGGAATCGTTAATTGCATTATAGATTAGTATTAAATCCTTATGTGCTTCCTAAGGAATGTAATACTCTCATGCGATTATAACTGTTTATGTTAAATAACATATGAAATCTTTATATCTATTACTTAATAGGGATTTGATTTTTTCTTATTTCTTATTAGTCACTTCCTTTTGGGTTGGTAGGGACTATAGTAATTTATTAGTCTTGCACATAAACCAAACTTAACCTAAAGTTTTTCTAAATTCTTAATTTTTTCAAGTTCCATTTCATATTATATTGTAGGTTTTTTAGTTTGACTTCTTATTTAACTTCATATCGAGAAAAAATTAGGTTAAAGGTTCACATTTTAGCAGGTTTGAACTTTAACTTTTGAAACTTTATACAAAATGAAGTAAGTTAGCATTACTTCACTAATATTAAATGTTCTCTCATCCTAATATCTATGAGGGACATCTGCATGGACATCTGCGTGTGGCAGGGACTGAAAGCATGGCAACGACTGAACACGCATGACAGCTTCTTACATAAGTAGCTATCACATAACCCAGTGACTGAACGCATGGCAACTTCTTACATAATCACATGGAAGCTTCTTACATAAGCAACTATCGCATAACATAACCCACGAATAAGGAGAGGTCATAACAGGAAGCAGTCTTGTCGTCCCTCCACTGTAGTCTCATATTTACTAGGGTGCAATCTCATCTAATCAACCACCCTTTGTGTGGGAATCTCTGGCGAATCAGCAGTTTCAGCACCTCAAAGAAGCTTTGTTCCACTCTTGTCTTGTTGTTCTGTTGTTCCCTGATCTCATGGCTTATCAAATTTAACGGTCTCTCTTAAAATGGCGTGCTTGCTTCTCAAATTTGAAATTCTGGTCGCATATGCATTGAGTGTTACGTACCAACACCTCCAATTTCTCACCTCTCTCCAATATTTTCTAAAATTTCTCAAGTATCACATGGTAGACCTCGTCCAGTTGTGCTAGTACACTATAAATCGCGTCTGCATTTGGGTTGTTAGAATAATAATCCATCTGCTCACCGAGTAGTCTTGAGAATTCATCTTTACTATCAACATCTATATCGTCATATGCTTTCATAAAATTTTCATGAATATCATGTAGAAATGCATATGGGATTCATCCGTCTGTTACACCTTTTTTTTTACTTTGGCTCGCTTGAACTTTTCTTCTCTACTCTTGATTTTTTGGTAAATGCCTATGTTTGTCTCTCTATCTAGGTGATAATATGGCTTGAAATTAGAAGCATTGAGCGCTCAAGCTAATGCCTTACCAAATTGCTTTGTATTTTTGTTTTCATCCCCTGTGTCATTTTACTGGAATCATCTACCCCATTTGCTACTTCCCATTGACAAATGAATTAATTATTTTGTAATCCATGAAGGCCCATACTTGTCCTTTCCATTGTTGCAAGAAACCTAGCCTTCCATTTGTGCAACTCATTTTATTAAGTATGTATCATTTAACAAAAGCTTTGTCCAAAAATTGTCATGCGCAGTACTAACAAATCAAGCATGTTCAGTACAAAAGAGAAGAACAAAAGAAAATTAGTGCTTACAGTGCTAAAGAAAAGCCAAAGTGGGCAGTGCCTAAAACTATTATGAAGATAAGTATTTTGAGACGTAGAATTCAATGTAATGCGGGGGCAGCTGAATTGGGTGGTTCGGGATCAAGGATGATTTTAAGGATGGAAATTTATTTTAAAATGTATAAACCTTGGCAGATATTACTAATCCTTCATATGTCAACTATAAATGTTTGGCGATATTTTTTTAAAAATATTCAAATTTATTAGTATTTTATATAGTTTTGATAAACTTTTGGTGATTTTTAAGGTAAAATAATTTTATCCTATAGAATTTGGGCGAATAATTTTTAAAATACCAAATCTCATTTTTGGGAAAACCATGGAAAATTATCCCATGAGCGAAATTTAACCCCTAAAATCATCCCTGTCTGGGATTTCAGTCTCTAGATGAAGCTAGGATTAGTAACCAGACAAAGAAAAAGAAAAATAGGTTAATAATGAATGGAGTAGAATAGGATGAGATAGTGGATCCTAATACAGATAGTTTGTTTGTGGACATCAATGGGGTTCAAGTCCACCATAAATTAGTGGATTCTCTTATTGAGATTTCTATTGTGGGTACTGAAGAAATGGGCAATGGAATTCCTGAAATTACCAAATAGAATAACCTTCCAATTCAGGTTATTCTTGCAATTTTGCTCCATGGATTTGGAGCATTTTCCTTCTCATGGGATCAAGTGCTCAAAGCACTAGCTAAGGTAGTTGGCTCGAAAGTGGTGTTTTTTAATAGGCTTCCATTTCGGTCGAGTTCCATAATCTAGCTCCCAAGATCTGCTTATGATAAAAATGACAAATTGCCCACTATGAATCCTTATTCACTCGGCTTTTCAATTGCAACCGCTTTGAGATTTGTAAACCTTTTACAGTCCCAAAAATCCATATTGATTGGATAAGAAACTAATGATTTCAATTAATTGAGTTTTCCTTCCTCCGTAAAGTGAGGGTTATCTAGTGGTACCTTGTAATGTCCCCAAGGCCGAGCCCTGTTGTAAAGCTTGCATTATGAATTGTAATTATGTTTTATAGGCTGGTGAGCCAAGTTTATATAAGTTGGTGGACTTATGTGATTATTAGGCCAGAGAGCCTAAGTGTTGAAGGCTAGGAGCCTCATTGTTGTACATGTAATTATGCACAGTATTAATACAAAACATCTCTATATGTGGACCGACCACGATGAGTGAGTGATGGGGGACTAAGCATCCACAAAGCATGGGTAAGGGATTGGGGGATGGAAGGTTGGAAAGAGAGGCTAAGTGTTAAGCCTAGGGGCTTAAGTCCTTGGGAATAATATTTTAATATCATTCCAAAATCCTTGTGAAATGTGATGTTTTATCCTAAGTTCTTTGGAAGGAAGAGTGACTTCCAAATGGGAAGGAATGAGCTTCATTGGTGACGAGTGTCAACCCAATTGCATGCAATTGAAACTATTGAGTTGATCCATGATGGGGGTTCCTCCTCCATTCGACTATCGACTGTCTGAACCATGAATCTCGTCTGACCTCTGCAAGCATACCCTCATGCAACTCTAAAACCCGAAAGGCCAGTGTTGATTTCTGGAGGATCCGGTACACCCTCTGTCTGAACCATCGAGTTTGTGTTCAACTTCTGTGTGGATTGCTTGTCATGCATCCCTGAAACCATAGCCGTGAGTTTGTCCTATATGGTTGGTTGAGAAAACCAAAGTGTTCGGTAATTGTTGAGCCTTGTTATGCTATTGCATCTATCTGTCATCATCCTTGGGTGTTTGTGTCTATGTTCTAGTTGATTGTGGTGGTCGTGTAGTGCTTGACTGTGTGTGGTTGGTTGGCAAACATTTACAACAATCTCTCTAGGTGAGAGAGGTGGTTGAGGTTGAAGGGACATGTTTCCTGGCCTATGAACAACTCTCTCCAGGTGAGAGAGTGTGTGGAGGAAGGAGAGAGCTCCTGGAAGGAACCTTGTAGCTGCCACAAAGCTCGGAGATTTTCGGTCCGGTCTGTTGCTGAAGCCCAAGCCAAGGAAGATTACCAGCCGAAGGACTATCTAGGTGACATATAAGGTGTATACTCCTGGGGTGGGACAGGAGTGTGGGTAAGGATAGTCTGTGGGCAGTGGGCATAAGTGGTTCTTTGGAGAGAATCCTTCTTCTGTGACCGTGTGTCTTCCTATAAACCTTGCCTATCCTAGGAATGTCTAGCCGGTGGAGCTTAGTCCCAGCTCAGGGGTGACCTGCTGCTGAGAGTGATGAGCAACGTGGTCTAAGGCTGGGAGGTTTGTGGAAGGTCTACATGCACTTGGTGGTCTGTGATAGTTTCAAAGATAAGTGTCACTATGTTTTGTAATTATGTAATTTACTAAATTGCTTACCTGTGATTCTTGCAATGTTATCACGTATTTTTCTGTTCATATGAATTATTATTATTTCCATTAACTCTGAAATGATAGAAGTAATTATGTGTTTAACTGCAATTAAGTGTTTTAAGTTCATTAGAATGCATAATGTGTTACAGAAGTATTTTTCCGTGTAGTAGCATTGGCCCAGCCCTAGGGTTGATGGTCGAGGGCATTACAGTATGGTATAAGAGCCATGGTTTCAATGTTGAGCCTGGATGGGCCGGATAAGTGGTCTTTGGACCGAGGTTTTGAGAAGAAATTATGTCTAGAGAACGTGCACAATGTTTAAAACCATCTGGAGTTTTACAGGAGTGGAAATCATGATACGTGAAATCTTGAATTCATGAGGACCGTAATTTCAGAATTTCGGAAAACGGAAGTTTGAGATGTACAGATGCACGAAATCTTGATGCCTGAAACCCCAAAACGTCGAAAGGATCTGCGCCATAGATTTGAGAAAGGTATGACCCTTGGATTTCACTTGGAATGGACGTGGACACATGGGTGTGTACCCTATGCCAGTGGGTAGAGAAGAAAACAGAGCATGGTGGGGCCCGATGACATCACCGAAGGTGACATGGACCCTCCTCAGTGTGTCACTACCTTGGTGGGAGACAACTGTGTTGGGGTCCCGGAGGGTAAGGAAATCAAATTTTCAAAATTCAGGGATTGAAGCAACAAGAGATTTGGAGTCACTACATCGTGAACTCCCAGTTACCGAAAACCCGAAACTCAAAGTTCCAAAGTCCTAAAATTTTCAAAGATACAAGAACCGTAGAGGATTTTAACCGTTGGATCCTCGTGGAGTGAAACCCAGAAACCCGAAGTCCCAAAGTCCCTAAATTTTTGAAGACAGAAGAACTGTAGAGGATTTTAACTGTTGGATCCTCGTGGATCAAAACCTCGAAACCCGAAGTCCCGAAGTCCCAAAATTTTTGAAGATGAAAGAGCCATAGAGGATTTTAATCATTGGATCCTCGTGAACCGAAACCCTGAAACCTGAATTCCCGAAGTCCTAAAATTTTTGAAGACGAAAGAACCATAGAAGATTTTAACTGTTGGAACCTCATGGACTGAATCCCCAAAAACTGAAGTCCCGAAGTCCATAAATTTTCAAAGACAGAAGAACCATAGAGGATTTTAACTATTGGATCCTTGTGGACTGAAACCCCGAAACCCGAAGTCTCGAAGTCCCAAAATCTTTGAAGGTTGAAATCCTGAGTAGCACCTAGTAGTTTATCTCTTAGTCACGACCTTTGGTTACGAGGGTAGGGAGAAAGAGGGAACTATCACCCAAAAATTATAGAGCCAAGCAGAACTCGTAAAATTTGTGAAGTCGAAGAATTTTCATAAAATTGGAATGGTTTTGAAAGTGTGGAATTTTCTAAGAATGACGACCTGACAAATCCTTGTTGTCTACATGTGTGTTTGTAGAAGCTTAGAAAGTGCCAAAACTGAATAGGGTTGTCATTGAGAGCAGAGAATGGAAGAGGTGTGGATTTCCTCTAATTCAGAGAACGAAAGAGAAGGAAGGAATGTCAACTTGGGAGTCGAAGGATCAAACTCTAATGGGCATGGAAAATAGATGGATAAGGAAGGACATATGATGAAAATCATTGAAATATTGTAGAAAGAGGCTCGGGCTCACCGATTTGATAGCCGAGAGCTCATGAAATTCAGGGATCGACAGGGTGAATTCAACTTAAAGATGTTGAAGAACCTGGAAAGAATAGAAAATAAATTGAAAAAGGAAAGTGACTCAAGCAAGACAGAGAGTCGCAGGACCCCTAAGAGGAAAATAAGATCAAGGAGTGTCAGCAGACATCACCGTCACTCCAAAAATCATTCCAGTAGGGAAGTACACAGTAGTTCAAGCCCATCTCCTACCAGAAATCACAGGAGATCTTGGATGGATGAATTGAAAGGGGAGTTGAATAATATTAAGCCTCCTACGTTTGATGGGGAACATAAGAAGGAGGAAGATGTCGAAACATAGTTTCTTGGCATGAGGAAGTATTTCCAACTATAGAATTATTCCTCTCATGTAGAAGGAAGAATTACGATGTATCAGCTAAAAGGAAAAACATCCATGTGGTGGGATCAACTTGTGCAGGTGCAACACATTAGAGAGAAAAATATCACATGGAAGGAATTCAAGAGGTATTTCGAGAGGAAATACCTAACTAAAATATACTATGACATAAAGATGAAGGAGTTATTTGAGCTCAAGTTGGGCAACATCACCATTAATGAATACGAAGGAAGTTTTTTGGAATTAATGTAGTATGTTACATTCATCAAAGATGAGGTTGTCAAGATTCAGAGGTATCTGAGTGGATTACCACCTCCTATTGGGGATAAGATTTAATATGATGACCCAAATACTATGGAGGAAATGACAAGAAGAGCAAAGTGCTTATGTGAACAATAAAGAGAAAAGCCTACCTTTCAGAAGGCTTGGGATGACCAAAAAAAGTTCAAGAAAGAACATAGGTAGAAGGGAAATAAACCACCCTTTTTCAGAAATAGTCCTCAAGGACAGTTGTCTCTTAGAGAGCCTCGGAAGGTTGAAGTGAGTGAGAAAATGTCAAGGCTGCCACCTATAGAATGTTGGGGTTGTAAAGAAAACCATAGGTACAGAGATTGCCCCCACAGAAATGATAAAGTAAGAGTTCTCCACAATGTTTAGCAAGATGAAACAATGGAGGACATGGGAAGTAGAATGCCAAGGATCTATGCGGCCCTGCACAACAAGCAAGTTGAATTTCAGTTGCACATGATTGAAGTGGAAGGTATGATTAACAACCAACCATTTAATATTTTAATTGATTCATAGGCTAGCCATAGTTTTTCCTTTATCAAGAACCAAACATGAAAAGTCTTGGTTAGTGCAGTTGTCTACGAGAACTAAGAGGAAAGTCACTGAGTTGGTTAAGTCCTATCCTGTGGACGTGAAGGGATTGAGCACGAAGCCTGAATTGAATATTCTGCCTCTAGGCTCTTATGACTATTCAATTGGGATGGATTGGTTGGACCAGTACCATGCCCTCCTGGACTATTGTAACAAGGAATTTACATGCCTGGATGATGAGGGGAATCGAAAAATAGTCGAAGTAATTCCTAGAGATTTGGTTGTTAGATAAATCTCAGCAATGCAGTTGAAAAAGTGTTCCATGAAAGGTTCTCAATTGTTTGTATCCCTTGTGGAGGAATCATCCAAAGATGAAGTCTCAAAGATTGGAGACAATGTGGTACTAACAGAGTTTGAAGACGTATTTCAGGAGGTACCCAGACTACCTCTGAAGAGAGACATCGATTTCTCTATAAATTTGATGCATAGAGAAGCTCCAGTGTTGAAAGATCTGTATAGAATGAGTACGCCAGAGCTAAAAGAGTTGCAATTGCATCTTGAAGAGATTCTAAATAAGGGGTAAATTCACCCAATCATATCACCTTGGGGTTCCCCAGTCATCTTCATGAAGAAAAAAAATGGGACGTTGAGGTTGTGCATTGGTTTCAGACAGTTGAACAAAGTAACTGTAAAAAACAAGTATCCTCTACCGAGGATCGATGATCTTTTCGATCAATTGAAAGGTGCAAAAATATTTTCAAAGATAGATCTCAAATCGAGATATCACCACGTAAGAATAAATGATGAAGACATCAGGAAGACCGCCTTTAGAACAAGGTATGGTCATTACGAGTTCACAGTGGTACTGTTTGGGCTGTCGAATGCACCTGTTATTTTTATGTGCTTGATGAATGGTGTATTCAGGGACTATCTAGACAAGTTTGTCATAGTCTTCCTAGATGACATTTTGGTGTATTCCAAGTTAGAGGAAGAGTATGAACGACACATGAGGATGGTGCTACAAGTTTTGAGAGAACACCAGTTGTATGCCAAGTTGAGCAAATGCTCATTTTATCAAAGGAAGATCCATTACTTGGGGCACATTATTTCAGAAGAAGGGATCGTCGTGGATCCTGAGAAGGTTGAGGCCATCAGAGAATGGTCAGCCCCAAGGAATGTGGTGAAAGTTAGATCCTTTATGGGTCTATCAGGCTATTACAGAAGGTTTATCGCATGGTTCTCAAAGATAGTTCACCCTATCACTTCCTTGCAAAGGAAGGAGAAAAAGTTTCAGTGGACTGAAGAGTATGAGAAAACTTTCCAGTGATTGAAGTAGTTGTTAAGCAACACTCCAGTCTTGAGGATTGCAGATCAAAATGTTGATTTCATGGTGTGCACAGATGCATGTAAAGAAGGGTTTGGAGGAGTTCTCACTTAGAATGGATTTGTAGTCTGTTATGAGTTCAGGAAGCTGAAAGAGCACAAAAAGAATTATGGCACTCACAATTTGGAGTTGGTAGCAATCATTCACACTCTGAGGAAATGGATGCATTAACTCATGGGAAGGAGGTTTTAACTTATAAAAGACCATAACAGTCTGAAATATTTGTTTGATCAACCAACCTTAAATGCTAGACAAAGTAGGTGGCTGGAATTTCTGTGTGAGTACGACTTTGAGATCAAGCATATCAAAGGAAAGGAGAATAAAGTGGTTGATGCACTTAGCAGGAGGGTGCATGAATTACATGCTACAACCATTAGCATGTATCAGACTGATATTAAAAGAATAATTCTGGAGGCTGCAAATGTATATTTGTAGTACAGATTATTGGTAGCCAAGCTACAACAGGGTAAGATGCCACAGAAGATGGAAACTTATAAATTAGAAATAGATGGAATAATGTTGTATAACAACTGAATTTTTGTACCCAATGTCTAGTACTTGAAACAGATGATTTTCCAGGAGATGCATAATGTGTCTTATGAAGGGCACCCTGGATATCATAAAATAGTAGCAGCAATCAAGAGACATTACTTTTGGCCGGGTATGAAGAGAGAGATCGTTGAATACATCGCCAGATGTATGGAGTGTTAGAAAGTTAAAGATGAGAATAAGCACCCAACAAGGTTATTGCAACCTTCACCCATTCCTAAGTGGAAGTGGGAAGTAGTAACGATGGATTTTATGACGGGATTGCCTAGAACAACCAAGCTGCATGATTCAATCATGTTGGTGGTGTACAAGCTTACAAAAGATGTCCATTTTATTCCACTGAAAACTACTCACAAGGCAGCAGATGTTGCTTATGTTTTCATAAAGGAAGTGGCACGATTGCACAGAATTCCTAAAACAATTATGTTCGACAGAGACTCGAAATTCACCTCAAATTTCTGGAAATGATTGTTCAAAGGATTCAGAACGAATTTGAACTTTAGTACATCTTATAATCTTGAGTCTGATGGACAGACAGAGAGGGTGAACAGAGTAATAGAAGACATACTGAGAATGTATGTGATGGACAAACCATCAAGATGGGAAGACTACCTGCACTTGGTAGAATTTGCCTACAACAATGGGTATCATGCATCGTTGAATATGAGCCCATTTGAAGCACTTTATGGAAGAAAGTGCAATACTCGAGTGAGATGGGATAATCCAGCTGATAGAATAGTAGTTGGGCCAGAGTTTCTCAAGGAGATGGAGGACCAAATGATAAAAATTAAGAAGAATTTCAAAGCTGCCCAAGACAGGCAGAAAAGTTATGCTGATAATAATAGAACCCACAGGGAGTTCAAAGTGGGTGATCATGTTTTCCTGAAAGTGAAAGCTAACAAGAGTTCCCTAAGGCTAGGAAGTTGTGCCAAGTTGGAAGCCAGATTTTGTGGTCCATTTGAAATCCTGGAAAGGATTGGGCCAGTTGCATATATGATTGCATTACCTGCATCCACGACCATACATAATGTGTTTCATGTTTCATTGCTTAACAAATATATACCTAATGCTAATCATGTTATCGATTGGAATGTGATCCAAATGGAGCAAGAAGGTGTCCTGTAAGTGCATCTTGTGCGCATATTGGACAGGAAAAACAAACAGCTCTGGAATCGAGCTATAGGGCTTGTAAAGGTCCAGTGGACATGGTATCGTCCCGAGGACGCGACATGGGAGCATAAAGATGTTATGCAGGCACAGTACCCACATGTTTTTGAATATTTTGAAAATCTTTCATATGTAGTGTAAAGTTGCATTGAGGTCACTGCAAAAATAAGAGGAGGGGATTGTAATGTCCCCAAGGCCGAGCCCTGTTGTAAAGCTTGCATTATTAATTGTAATTATGTTTTATAGGCTGGTGAGCCAAGTTTATATAATATAGTGGAATTATGTGATTATTAGGCCAGAGAGCCTAAGTGTTGAACGCCAGGAGCCTGATTTTTCTACATTTAATTATGCACAGTATTAATACAAGACATCTCTGCATGTGGATCGACCACAATGAATGAGTGATGGAAGACTAAGCATCCAAAACGAATGGGTAATCAATTCAGGGCCGGAAGGTTGGAAAGAGAGGCTAAGTGTTGAGACTAGGGGCTTAAGTCGTTGGGAATAATATTTTAATATTATTCGAAAAGCCTTGTGAAATGTGATGTTTTATCCTAAGTTCTTTGGAAGTATGAGTGACTTCCAAATGGGAAGGAATGAGCTTCATGGGTGACAAGTGTCAACCCAAGTGCATGCAGTTAAAAATGTTGAGTTGAGCCATGACGGGGGTTCCTCCTCCATTCGACTGTTGACTATCTAAACCGTGAATCCCGTCTTACCTTTCCAAGCATACCCTCATGCAACTCTGAAACCTTAAAGGCCAGTGTTGATTTCTGGAGGAGATGGTACACACTATGTCTGAACCGTTCAGTCTGTCTTCGACCTCTGCATGGATTGCTTGTCATGCATCCCTGAAACCAGAGCTGTGAGTTTGTCCTATATGGTTGGTTGAGAAAACCAAAGTATTTTGTAATTGTTGAGCCTTGTTATGTTGTTGCGTCTATCTGTCATCATCCTTGGGTGTTTGTGTCTATGTTCTAGTTGATTGTGGTGGTCGTGAAGTGCTTGACCACATGTGGCTTGTTGGCCATCATATACAACACTCTCTCCAGGTGAGAGAGGTGGTTGAGGTTGAAGGGACAAGTTTCCTAGCTTGTGAGTGACTCTCTCCAGGTGAGAGAGTGCGCGGAGGAAGGAGATAGCTCCCGGAAGGAACCCTTTAGCTGCCACAGAGCTTGAGGATTTTCAGTCCAATCTATTGCTTAAGCCCAAGGCAAGGGATATTAGCAGCTGAAGGACTATTTAGGTGACATAGAAGGTGTATACTCTTGGGGTGGGACAGGCATGTGGGGAAGGAGAGTCTATGGGCAGTGGGCATAAGTGGTTCCTGGGAGAGAATCCTTCTTCTTTGACTGTGTGTCTTCCTATAAACCTTGCCTAGCCTAGGAATCCCTACCCAGTGGATCTTAGTCCTAGCTCAAGGGTGACCTACTATTGAGAGTGATGAGCAGCACAGTCTAAGGCTGGGAGGTTCGTGGAAGGTCTACACACAGTTGGTGGTGTGTGAAAGTTTCAAAGATAAGTGTCACTATGTTTTTTAATTTTGTAATTTACTAAATTGAATACATGTGATTCTTGCAATGTTATGACGTATTTTGCTATACATATGAATTATTGTTATTTCCATTAACTCTGAAATGCTAGCATTAATTTTGTGTTTAACTGTAACTAAGCATTTTAAGTTCAATAGAATGGATAATCTGTTATAGAAGTGTTTTTTGGCATAGTAGCGTTGGCCCGACCCTGGGGTTGATGGTCAGGGGTGTTACATACCTGAAGTTATATGTCGGTGATCTTCTACCCAACAGCATCCCACCTGTCTACCAGCAAACTCACCCTAGTCATCCCAATTCTTATTGTATTTGGGTTGTGTACTAATTGTATCCATCATGGATCCCGAGGAAACATATGACTAGCCATTTCATACTCTCCCCTCAAACAAGATATAAAATCCATGCCAACTGTTCAATCTGAAAAACCTTATCAACCGCGTGTTTTATAAAGCAAACTTTCTTGTTGATAGGAAACAATGGGTGATGAAATGGTCATGTGTCGTTCATTTAGTAATCATGGCACCTTGATTTTCCCTATTTTTCAAGTGCCTGCCACAATCATCCTTCCTATACCAATATCAACAAATGTTAGCGGGAGGATCGATGTTAATTGAAGGGTTGAATGATCATTCTTTCTATACCAATATCAACAAATGTTAGTGGGAGGATCGATCCTTTTACTATGGTATGGGTTACTCAACTCTTTCCAGAATACAGTGTTCAAATTTTACTTTCACATGCTTGAGGCATGAATTAAAAAAAAGTGATGCACAGAAATTCTATCAGGGCTATAGACGCTTAGTTGGAAGTGGAGCAAAGCATTTTTAACATTGTTGTTACTCCATCAGAATATACACACCACACAAGAGGAAGGAAAATATTTTAGGTTGTATATTTTTATGCTTTTACCTGTAAGATTGGACCTATTACAACTATAAAATTTTAAGAAGATATTATGAAACTAATTAATCTTAATTAGTTGATTGATCAGTCTTGTGGGGAAATTTTACAGATATCCTAATTACATGCAACAACAATAACAAGCTTCTTCCACTTATGTATCTATGTTGTTGTCACTGATAATAGTAATACTAATGGATTTTATCTATATTCCATTTCGGTTGTGGTGTTGAGCATATGGTCCACCAGAAATCTCTCTTTTGGAGTCCAATTCCAGCTTCACCTTTCTTTTTCTAAATCACATTCTCGATCGTCTTTTTTTGCTTTCACTTTCATCTACTTTTACTTCATGCGCAGTACGGTGGTAAGAAGATCTATCTTGATTAACCTACTTTATAATTGTTAAGTAATTAATAAGAATGTAGTAGGACGGGACACATTCAGAACATAGAATTAAAATCAGAATAATTTTCTCATTGTGTTCAAGAAAAACCTCAGGCAGAGTAATTTTGACATGAGTCGAGTATGTAAAAACAACTTCATCATTTCTTTCATGTCAATGCTTTACAACTAGCATTTTCCTGCCTTCCTATTCCTGTTTGCAATCAATTGTAGTTCAATATCAACTCTTCAACACTGTGATCATAAAAAATAAAAAATAAAAAATAAAAACTGACTTAGTGTTGATGCAAATGTATCAAAGTACTAAATGTAATTTATAAATTATTAATTGCATTTACTCTATTCCCCAGTTCCCATGGTTAAGATATTACCTTTTATAATGATGTTCTTACAACTGTCAGAAAATGTTGCCAGATCAAAGAATACAACAATATAAAGCAATGCCAAACTGACAATTTCGATCCATCTAACCTCGTTCGCCATATCTAAAATTGTATTCAAAATCTTAGGAGTTAAACAATTTGGATATGCTAATAACTTCTTTCAATTTTCTCAATCACAATGGGAATTTACAAGTTTTAAATCATTACAATGAGATGAAACAACAAAACAGGAAAGCCAGTTTGAATAGCTAATTAAATGGTACTTGTTTAAATCTTGTATGCTGAGCAGATATGTCGGTATGTACAACCACCACTAAAAAATTTATATTTCACAGAACTGAGAAGAATCATCAGGGTATTGGTTGATTGAAAAACTTTACGCGGTGCCAAGTTCTATGTTTATTTAAGATTCATAAATATTGAAACACTTTTAGTGTAGAAACAGATTCAATATCATTCAATGAATCCAATGCAATGTTAATCTATCTTGTTTTTACCTATCTTCCTTGATTGTCTTATGTTATCTTCTAATTTTACTTCGATGAAGACAAAGGCAAACAACACCAAACCAAGCTCCAAATAAGTTTCTATGACAACTATTAAGATTAGAGAGAATTCTCAAGATATGGAATTTCCTTCTGGACATTTCAACACGCAACTTGTATCCTCAGTGGTATGAGATATGCAAAGCAGTCAAACCTCTTGTATGAGTAGATGTTATGTTTGGAGATCCACGCGAGCTTGGAGAAAATGACCAGTAACATTTAGTACAAAGGTGGCATATGCATAAAGATATTACAAGAATTGAATTGTCCCCATGCCCAGAGGTCGTTCAATGGCTCATTTCACACATAACACATTGCAACTCAATGAAGCTCGTCTACCTTCTCGACAGGGACTTGTTGCTCTGCAACTCCCTTGTTTCCTTACAGTTGGATATGTAAAATAGTATTCTTTCTTTGTTTCATAATAATATATTTTATCCTATTAAGATATATAGTGGGCTATATAAGGGTTGTTCCTTATTACACTAGCTCTTATTTCTTTACAGTTGGATATGTAAGATAGTATTCTTTCTTTGTTGTATAATAATATATTTTGTCTCATTAAGATATATAGTGGGCTATATAAGGGTTGTTCCTTATTACAATAGCTTGAAGTAAGAAACATGATGTTGACCTTGAATGAACTTGACTTGGTAAGTCACTAATTGGGGATTAGGATTAGATCTCTATATTCTACTAAGATTGTACTTATGCTAATGTGGTTCTTAATAATCTTACTGTATTATTATTCTCTTATTCAAAAATACACTTAAGCATTGCTTGAAAGATTGGTTAAGTAGAATAGACTAATATTTTTCACTATGAGGAATTGATGGTTAAGTATGTTGATAATTTTAGTGTTGTATTGCGGTGTATAATTGGATTAATGGGGTTTATATACTTTCTTTTTCCTCAGAACAATCACCAGTCTTAAGACCTTAAATGGCCAAAATAAATTGGATGAATCCTGGACTTGAGAATTACTTATGTGTCTTGGAGGTCTTAACCATGCAGGATAGGTTGGGTTGGTAGTTTTCTTATGTTATCATCTTGATATATGGTTGATTGAATAATAGTGATGTTGTTTCAGTTGATTGTCATAGAATTGATTGAGTAGTTATTAATTTATCTCATGATGCATGTCACCTGCACTAAGAATTGTTTCAAAAAAAAAAATCCTATTGTACATCACTAATTGTTGACATAATAGAGGGGTCATTCCATATGGTATCAGATCAAGTTCAACCTTGTGACTTGGACAATTACGCCTTCCACTGTATCAAATATTTGATTAAAAAATCATCGCTAATTAAAATTTGAAATTTTTCCATAAAGGTAATCATGGCTAGAGGGAACTGTGGAGGTTGATGACCTGGTGCTAGGGGAAGAAGTGCACCTCATCGAGTAGCATCCATGCTAGAGGGGTGTAACCCCCAAGGAGAAGAAAAAGTCCTTCAATAGAAGTAGGTAGGTATGGGAGATCTCGTTGGGTTGATGAGATTGTTTCATAGGATGTCAGAGGCCTTGATTAACTGATTGGATAGGGATGAGGGCAGAGCGCATGTACCCAATGAGGGTTCACAACATGCTCCACTTGGTAGTGGTAGAATTCATAGAGAACTCGAGAAGGTGAATTTTTGTGAGTTCATGGGTGCCACGGATGGCTCAGCCGCCAAGGCATTGTTAGAGAACATGGAGATGTGCTTCACACTTTGTGATTACACCTCCAACATAAAGGTCCACATGGTGTTATTTCAATTGAAGGGGAGTGCTATTATATGGTGGAAGAAACTCATGCCTCAACTAAACATGTTCATTGAAGATGTGTCATGGGAGATGTTCGAGGAACAGTTCCGGGAGAGTTACTTGTATGAGGAATTCATTGAGGGTCAAGTCAATGAGTTCAACGCCTTATGATAGGGTGGTCGTATGGTGCCAGAGTATGAGGTCAGGTTCATGGAGCTTCTAAGGTATGCTCCACATATGAACATGGCGAATATAAAGGTCAACAAGTTTTTGTTTGACGTTAACTTCAACATTAGTAGGAAGATGAGGATCCTAATGCCTCAAAGGTTGCACGATGTAGTCCAGAATTCCCTCATATCTAAGGAAGAGCTAACCAGTGGGGGTTAGGGAGGGACTCCTTCAATACCAACTAGACAAATGACATCAGGAGCACAACAACATCATACACCATCCATACAGACATCAGGGTATCAAGATACATCTAGAGGACCCATGTTCATAGCACCATAACGAACGACTCCTTGGGAGAGGACTCCCTACAGAGGACCACCACATTAGTAGCAATGTCACCCACAACAACAAGATTTTAGCCTTGTTTAGTAGAACAAACTAGGATCTCATACTAGTAGGATAACAAATTCTACCTTGGGGAACAAGAGTACTAGACCGAAGACAAGATTTTGGTCATGTGGAAAGCCACATTACCAACGAGACTGTTCGATTAAGAAGGCTAGAGTGATCGGATCAACAAGACACACTACAGTTGGAGATTTGGCCAAGGCCCACAAGATTCATGCAGCAGTGAACAACCGTCAGACCGATCACCAATCCACTGTGCTCAAGATGTTAGGTATAATCATCGATCTAATATTTTGATAAATCCAAGTGGTACAGAGAGATTTATTTCTAGTGAAACACTAAAGAGAATTAAGGTAAACGCAGTCGATTAGGATGAGTTCAGATACGTAGAAATGGAACCGAGTGCCAAGAAGAAGGTTGGAGGAAAAGTTATGGACTATAGCATTAACTTGGATTATTTTTAAATGAAGGCCAACCTATATGTCACTATCTTAAGATCTTATGATATAGTGATTGATATGGATTGGTTGGAATCGCATGATGCAATACTCAACTTTAAGACGAAATGGTTAAGTTTGACAGATGATGTGGGATAGAGATGAGTGATTGTAGGAAGAAACCAGAGAGTGTCCTTGAGATTTATTTTTTCTGTACAACTACAAAAGAGTATGCGCAAGCGATGCAATCTATATGAAAAGTGTGAGGTGAAAGGATTAGATAAACTTCCTGTAGTATGAGAGCTTGTGGACATGTTTCGAGAAGAGTTACCAGCCTTACCACCTGAACGAGAGTTCGAGTTTACAATCGACTTGAAACCTGGAATCAAACTGATATCAAGAACGCCTAACCAGATGTCAATGTCTAGGTTACAGTAGTTGAAAATGAAATTAAAGGAGTAGTTGGACTCAGACTTATACGTCCAAGTGTTTCAGCTTGGGGTGCACCAGTTATTTTCCTTAGAACGAGAGATGGATCATGGAGACTTTGTATTGACTACCGACAATTGAACAAAGGGATGAACAAGAACCAACATCAGTTGCCAAGAATAGACGATTTGTTTGATCAGATGAAGGGAGCGACAACGTTTTTGAATATTTACTTGAGATCAAGATAACATTAGTTACCAATTAAAGAGGAAGATATCCCTAAAACCGTATTTAAGATGAGATTGAGACACTATGAGTTTACATTCTTACCGTTCGGACTGACAAACACCCTGTGGGCATTCATGAGCTTGATGAATGGGGTGTTCCGTGAATACTTGGACAAGTTTATTCAGGTATTTATTGATAACATATTGATTTAGTCTGAGACGAAAGAAGAGCATGACAAACATTTAATATTGGTACTACAGTCTCTATGAGAAAACAAAATATACGAGAAACTGTCGAAATGTTCTATTTACCAATCGAGGCTTCGTTACTTGGGACATATCATATCCGGTGAAGGTATCATTGTGGTTCCAACGAATGTTGAAGCTATTATGGAATGTCCTGCACTAAAAAACATACAAAAAGTATGCAACTTTATGGGTTTAGTAGGGTATTACTGACAATTCGTCAAAGTTTTTTCAAAGATAGTAAATACGATCATGGAATTGTGGAAGAAAAACAAGAATTTTGTATGGACCGAGAAATGTGCTGAAGCATTTCAAGGACTCAAGGATTTATTGACGACAACGTCGATACTGAAAGTCCCTTACAGGGACAAGGAATTCTTGGTATGCATGGATGCATACAAGGAAGTTTTACGCGGAGTATTGATGCAAGATAGTTGAGTGAACACTTACATTTCAAGGAAATTGGGAAGGCATGAGGAGTACTGCACAACACATGACTTGGATTTATTGGCAATTGTATATGCCTTGAGAGTTTGGAGACAATATATGATTGGATTGTAACACATATTTACGCAGAGTGAATTGAACGCATGACAAAGGTGTTGGTCAGAATTACTTAGCGAATACAACTTCGATATTACTTACATAAAATGTACGGTGAATAGAGTGGAAGATGCCTCAAGTTGAAGACCATGCATATTCTAGGTAATACCTCTTCATGAATCTTCGAGAAAATATTCTAACGATACAGATCAACGATGACTGGTATAAAGAGGTTAAGTAAAATATTGGACAAGATACCATGGTGGTACAAAATTTTGAAGGTTATACATTGGACAATGATGGATTGTTGAGGTATAACAATATAATTTACGTAACGTCTAATGATGAATTAAGAATTTTTATCTTGAGTGAAGTGCACCGAGCAGTGTACATGGCTCATCTGAGAGTCACAAAGATGAAGGAAGACCTTAAGCCTTTATTGTTCGAAGGGAGTGAAAGAAGACATAGTTAGTTACATTGCATAATGTTTATAATATCAACAAGTGAAAGATGAACATAAACATTCCACAAGATTACTACAACCAAATGTTATTCTACAATTGAAATGGGATGTCATTTCGATGGAATTTATATTTGGATTACCACTGAAGACAAGGATACAAGACTCAATTTCCATGGTAGTTGACACGCTGACGAAGAGTGCACACTTTATACCTATACATATGATGTATTAGGTGCTAGACATAGTTAGAGTTTTTGTCAATGAGATTGTAAGGTTACATGGTGTACCAATAAGGATCATATTCGATCGAGGATCGGTGTTTACAGGATGATTTTGGACCAGTTTCAAAGAGGCTTTCTGAACACAACTGAACTTTCGTATAGTATATCACCTTGAGACAGACGGGAAGACAAAAATAACAAACCAAATTTTGGAAGATATCTTGCATATGTATGTAATAGACCAACACAAATGTTGGAAAGAGTTCTTGCCACTAGTAGAGTTTCCATACAACAACAGCTATCAAAGTACCATTAAGATGACACCATTTGAGTTTCTTTATGTGTGACCGTGTCGAACACCATTGAGCTGGGATCGAATTAAGGATAGGGTCATGGTGGGACCAAAAGTGATCCAAGAAATGGAACAACAAATGCAATTGATAATAAAAAGGATTAAAGAAGCACAAGATCGACAAAAGAGTTATGTTGATGCACAACGCGTTGACTATAGTTATGACATTGTCGACCGAGTTTCTTGCCGGTGAAACTGCACAAGAGTTCGATCAAGTTTGGAAAGGGTGCTAAACTCTCTCCTAGGTTTGTTTGACCTTTCGAAGTTGTGGAAAAGAAAGAACTCGTGGCCTATCGACTAGCCTTGCCTGATTCTTTGAGGTGTATAAATGACATATTTCATGTATCTGTTTTGAGACATTATGTTAGTGATCCTACACATATCGTTGACATGAGTTCTTTGCAGGTGTCAGACGAGGGTTCTCTCACGGTAGAGCCAATACACATTCTAGACCATCACATTCGACATTTATGGCGTCAAATGTTTGATTAGGTCAAGGTCCAATGGGACAATTATAGTCCACACTCGGCTACCTAGGAGGACACATATGATATGCATCATTATTTTTCTTACTTGATTGATAGATTAGACATATAGATTTTGTCAGATAATTTTATTTACTTCATTTATTGATCAAAATCTCGACCAGGGGTCAAATTTTATCCCAAAAATCAACTTTCTCGGAATTGCTTCAAAACGAACAAGAGCGTATCCCTCGTCGTCACAAATCCAATGCAATTCATTTCATCTCAAATGGACGTCGGGAGCGAGAGATATTGCGATCTGCCTGAATCGCCAAACAGGGAAAAAATGGGTGCTCACTATGCAGTCCGTACAGTCTGTACGAATGCTGACGTGGCATGATCGTACGTTGACGTGGCGGTCGTACAATGACATGGCAGAGGTGACGTGGACGTTTTAGATTGGTTGACATCTAGGAGAATCGTGTTGTGATACATGGCATAATTTTTGGCAAATGGTGTGGTGCCACGTGGCCCAGTCATGGGCTACCACGTGGCACCCAGGTATTGGTTGATTGTTTTGTTAAAATTGTATTGGAGTCTGCGGGGTTTGACCCCTGGACCTCCCACCACATAATCCTTCACAACCTCCGCCCAGCCGTTGCACCACTGTATGGTTCTTATTAAATATATATGTTGTATTTTATTTAAATTAATATAACATTGTATATGGCAGAAGGTCGGGCTGGGGCTTAGCCCCGACCCATGGTTTTGTTCCACATACATGTGACTGGTGGTCTTATTGATCACGGGGGGGTTACGACGGATGGAGCCCCTGGTCATGGGGGTTTATATATATGATTCCATATGACCATGTATGCAGTGCGGGGGGAGTTACACCATTATAACCATATTAACCACTTTTTGTTAATGCGCACAGTCCCATGACCTCATATGCCCAGGTGCTAGGTGATTAGGGGCTGGCGTGCCCTTAACCATTCTACGATTTGCACCGTTGGCATGGTTTCACCCGGTGCCATGTTTTTGCGCTTAAATAAACATGTGTGCCAGGTTCATTCAACAAGGGTGCGTTTTGGCGAACCAGTGACAGCAAGCTTGAAGGAGGAAAATGGCAGGAGGCCTATCTTCTTCATCTTTTGGTCAATTGATGTGCCGTAAAATCCTAGCTAGGGTTTTTGGATGTCCTGAATCCATTGGCACTGTTATCAAGGCCATTTGAAGACTTTTTTTTGCAGTTTTTTCATCATTGAAGTTTCAGGAAGCTCTAAGGAGCTTGAAGCCCTCATTCATCGAGGACATGGTTTGGTGAGCCTATGTTTGTTTTCTGTGATTGAATAATCATTTTTGGCTAATTGTTATGCTTTGAACACATTGGGACAGGTTTCAGAGGCTTTTGAGGACTTTTACAGGTGTTTTTTCCAAAGAGAAGCTCAATGAAGCTTATGGCCACATGTAGACGAGGTCATGCCCGGATGAGCCATGATCCGTTTTCAAAGTTCTATAGTCATTTTTGGGGTTTTTATGTGTTTTGATCTCAATGGTACAGTCTATTTTTCCATTGGAGTTGAGAAACATCTTGTAAAATAACTTTTGACAAATTAATCCCAGAGAGCCAAGTCCATTGATGGAGGCTCAAGGAGATGTAGCCTGGAGGGGGGTGAACTCCTTTATCATCTTGTTCTTGTTGTGAGTTTGATGATTTATTTGCTGCAAGTTGTGTTGTTGTGTATTTATTGAAAGTACATATATAACCATTTAAAAGAACATATCCTCACACACAAGCATTTACAAGAGGATACATGAACTTAACACATAAGTTTATCTTGCATATTTTAACACATGAAGCAAGGTCATGTAAAGTTTATTTTAATGAAGTAGAGGGTGCTTGCATAGCATAACAAGTCAGCCTTCTATTTTCAGATCAGGTG
>SNQJ01S0027570.1:5986-16799 GCA_010110895.2 Picea sitchensis | reverse complement strand
AGTAAATATAGGGGAAACTATTTCCAACACTGATCTAGTGACTATTACCTTAAATGGTATGCTAGAAGATTATCATATGTTCATAACAGGTCCTGCAGCAAGGGAGAAACCTCCTATGTTTGAAGAACTGACAGGTATTTTGCTGCAAGAGGAAGAGAGGCACGGGAATCTGAAGCCCCATAGTAAAGATTTGGCACCATCATCAAATAATAGATCTATGAGAGGGAGATCAGGAGTAAGAGGCAGAGGAGCCAGTTCATGGCAGAGAGGTGGTTCATGGCAGAGAGGCAATTCATCGTAGAGAAGACAATCTCTGAATCAAGGTATGCAATCTGATAGGAATGAGTCAAAGAGTTGTTTTTATTGTGGTCAACCTAGACATATGGTTAAAGACTGTCATAAGAAGAAAAGTGATGAGGCTAGGAATAAACCTAGAACACATTCAGGGCATTATGCAGAAAAATCTTCAAATCAAGATCACATATTATTTATTGCTAGTGATGATATTGATGAACCCCCGAATTTTGACTCGCGGGATCTTATGTTGTTTGTGTCTAACACTGCTTTATCTGCTGAAACAGTTGATTCTAATGCCTGGTTTGTGGATTCCAGAGCATCAGTACATATGACTTGTAATAAAAATTCGTATGCTAATTTTAAAGAAACATAGAATGGTGCTAGCATATATCTTGGAGATGACTGCGCTCATCAGGTCAAGGGATATGGAGACATTCCGGTGACATTTTCGAATGGCACTGTTTGTCACATTCGCAATGTAGGGTATGTTCCAAGAATAAAGAGAAATTTTATCTCTGTGTCCACCATTACAGATCAAAACTTAAAGGTTGAATTCTTTAAGAATTATTGCATAGTGAAGGATCTGCTGGACCACTTTCGAACTGTTGCAATAGGAGTCAAAGAAAGAGGTCTATACAAACTTGATGTAACCAACAAAGCACATCATTCACTGACTTATGCCACTATGCCAATAGAGATTCTTTGGCANTTCTTTGGCGTCAAATGTATGGACACATCAATCATCCTGATTTATTGTTATTACAGAAAAAGAATATGGTTGAAGGACTTCCCATGTTAAAGAATGAGAAGGTTGCTTGTGATGGATGTGCATTAGGAAAGATGCACGGAGATTAATTCCCCTCTAATCCTGATAAGAAAAAGAGAGATGTGTTAGATCTTGTGCATACTGATGTTTGTGGACCTATGTAGACTAGGTCTTTAGGAGGTGCATTTTACTTTCTGTTATTTATTAATGATTGCACAAGATACACATGGGTTTACTTCCTTAGAAGAAAAAGTGATATTTTTGAGTACTTTAAGGAGATGTGCTTCACACTTTGTGATTACACCTCCAACATAAAGGTCCACATGTTGTTCTTTCAATTGAAGGGGAGTGCTATTATATGGTGGAAGAAACTCATGCCTCAACTAAACATGGTCGTTGAAGATGTGTCATGGGAGATGTTCGAGGAACAGTTTTGGGAGAGTTACTTGTATGAGGAATTCATTGAGGGTCAAGTCAATGAGTTCAATGCCTTATGATAGGGTGGTTGTATGGTGCCAGAGTATGAGGTTAGGTTCATGGAGCTTCTTAGGTATGCTCCACATATGAACATGGCGAATATAAAGGTCAACAAGTTTTTTTTTGACCTTAACTTCAACATTAGTAGGAAGATGAGGATCCTAATGCCTCAAAGGTTGCATGATGCAGTCCAAAATTCCCTCATATCTAAGGAAGAGCTGACTAGTGGGGGTTAGGGAGGGACTCCTTCAATACCAACTAGACAAATGACATCAGGATCACAACAACATCATACACCATTCAGACAGACATCAGGGTATCAAGATACATCTAGAGGACCCATGTTCATAGCACCATAACGACCTACTCCTTGGGTGAGGACTCCCTACAGAGGACCACCACATTAGTAGCAATGTCACCCACAACAACAAGATTTTAGCCTTGTTTAGTAGAACAAACTAGGATCTCATACTGGTAGGCTAATTCTACTTTGGGGAACAAGAGTACTAGACCGAAGACAAGAAGTTGGACATGTGGAAAGCCACATTACCAATGAGGTTGTTTGATTGAGAAGGACATAGTGACCGGATCAACAAGACACACTACAGTTGAAGATTTGGCCAACGCCCACAAGATTCATGCAGCAGTGAACAACCGTCAGGCCGAGCACCAATCCACCGTGCTCGAGATGTTAGGTATAATCATCGATCTAATATTTTGATAAATCTAGGTGGTACAGAGAGCTTTATTTCTAGTGAAACACTAAAGAGAATTAAGGTAAACGCAGTCGATTAGGATGAGTTCATATACATAGAAATGGAACCGAGTGCCAAACAGAAGGTTGGAGGAAAAGTTATGGACTATAGCATTAACTTGGATTATTTTTAAATGAAGGCCAACCTATATGTCACTATCTTAATATCTTATGATATAGTGATTGATATGGACTGGCTGGAATCGCATGATGCAATACTCAACTTTAAGACGAAATGGTTATGTTTGACAGATGATGTGGGATAGAGATGAGTCATTGTAGGGAGAAACCAGGGAGTGTCCTTGAGATTTATTTTTTCTGTACAACTACAAAAGAGTATGCACAAGCGATGCAATCTATATGAAAAGTGTGAGGTGAAAGGATTAGATAACCTTCCTATAGTATGAGATTTTTTGGACATGTTTCGAGAAGTGTTACCAGCCTTACCACTTGAATGAGAGTTGGAGTTTACAATCGACTTGAAACATGGAATCAAAACGATATCAAGAACGCCTTACCAGATGTCAATGCCTAAGTTACAGTAGTTGAAAATGAAATTAAAGGAGTAGTTGGACTCGGACTTATATGTCCAAGTGTTTCATCTTGGGGTGCACCAGTTATTTTCCTTAGAACAAGAGATGGATCATGGAGACTTTGTATTGACTACCGACAATTGAAAAAAGGGATGAACAAGAACCAATATCAGTTTCCAAGAATAGACGATTTGTTTGATCAGATGAAGGGAGCGACAACGTTTTTGAATATTTACTTGAGATCAAGATATCATTAGTTACCAATTAAAGAGGAAGATATCCCTAAAATGGTATTTAAGATGAGATTGAGACACTATGAGTTTACATTCTTACCGTTCGGACTGACAAACACCCCATGGGTATTCATGAGCTTGATGAATGGGGTGTTCCATGAATACTTGGACAAGTTTATTCAGGTATTTATTGATGACATATTGATTTAGACTCAGATGAAAGAAGAGCATGACAAACATTTAATATTGATACTACAGTCTCTACGAGAAAACAAATTATACGAGAAACTGTCGAAATGTTCTTTTTACCAATCGAGGATTCGTTACTTGGGAAATATCATATCCAGTGAAGGTATCATTGTGGTTCCAGCAAATGTTGAAGCTATTATGGAATGTCCTGCACTAAAAAACGTAAAAAAAGTATGCAACTTTATAAGTTTAGCAGGGTATTACTGACAATTCGTCAAAGTCTTTTCGAAGATAGTAAATACGATCATGGAATTGTGGAAGAAAAATAAGAATTTTGTATGGACCGAGAAATGTGTGGAATCATTTCAAGGGCTCAAGGAGTTATTGACGACAACGTTGATACTGAAAGTCCCTGACAGGGACAAGGAATTCTTGGTATGCATGGATGCATACAAGGAAGTTTTACACGGAGTATTGATGCAAGATAGTTAAGTGAACACTTACATTTCAAGGAAATTGGGAAGGCATGAGGAGTACTACACAACACATGACTTGGATTTATTGGAAATTGTATATGCCTTGAGAGTTTGGAGACACTATATGATTGGATTGTGACACATATTTACACTGAGTGAATTGAATGCATGACAGAGGTGTTGGTCAGAATTACTTAGTGAATACAACTTTGATATTACTTACATAAAAGGTACGGTGAATAGAGTGGAAGATGCCTCAAGTTGAAGACCATGCATATTCTAGGTAATACCTCTTCATGAATCTTCAAGAAAAGATTCTAACGATACAGATCAACGATGACTGGTATAAAGAGGTTAAGGAAAATATTGGACAAGATACCATGGTGGTACAAAATTTTGAAGGTTATACATTGGACAATGATGGATTGTTGAGGTATAACAATATAATTTACGTAACATCTAATGACGAATTAAGAATTTTTATCTTGAGTGAAGTGCATCGAGCAGTGTGCATGGCTCATCTGAGAGTCACAAAGATGAAGGAAGACCTTAAGCCTTTATTGTTTGAAGGGAGTGAAAGAAGACATAGTTAGTTACATTTCGTAATGTTTAGAAAATCAACAAGTGAAAGATGAACATAAACATTCCATAAGATTACTACAACCACATGTTATTCTACAATTGAAATGGGATGTCATTTCAATGGAATTTATATTTGGATTACCACTGAAGACAAGGAGACATGACTTGATTTCCATGGTAGTTAACACTCTGACGAAGAGTGCACACTTTATACCTATACGTATGATGTATTAGGCGCTAGACATAGTTAGAGTTTTTGTCAACGAGATTGTAAGGTTACATGGTGTACCAAGAAGGATCATATTTGATCGAGGATCGGTGTTTACAGGATGATTTTGGACCAGTTTCAAAGAGGCTTTGGGAACACAATTGAACTTTCGTATAGTATATCACCTTGAGACAGATAGGAAGACAAAAAGAACAAACCAAAGTTTGGAAGATATCTTGCATATGTATGTAATAGACCAACACAAATGTTGGAAAGAGTTCTTGCCACTAGTAGAGTTTCCATACAACAACAACTATCAAAGTACCATTAAGATGACACCATTTGAGTTTCTTTACGTGTGACCATGTCGAACACCATTGAGCTAGGATCAAATTGAGTATAGGGTCATGGTGGGACCAAAAGTGATCCAAGAAATGGAACAACAAATGCAATTGATAATAAAAAGGATTAAGGAAGCACAAGATCGACAAAAGAGTTATGTTGATGCACAACGTGTTGACTACAGTTATGAAGTTGTCGATTGAGTTTTTTGCAGGTGAAACTGCACAAGAGTTCGATCAAGTTTGGAAAGGGTGCTAAACTCTCTCCTAGGTTTGTTTGACCTTTCGAAGTTGAGGAAAAGAAAGAACTCGTGGCCTATCGACTAGCCTTGCCTGATTCTTTGAGGTGTATGAATGACATATTTCATGTATCTATTTTGAGACATTATGTTAGTGATCCTACACATATGGTTGACATGAGTTCTTTGTAGGTGTCAGACGAGGGTGCTCTCACGGCAGAGCCAATACACATTCTAGACCATCACATTCGACATCTATGGCGTCAAATGTTTGATTAGGTCAAGGTCCAATGTGACAATTATAGTCCACTCGGCTACCTCGGAGGACACATATGATATGCATCATTATTTTTCTTACTTGTTTGATAGATTAGACATATAGATTTTGTTAGATAATTTTATTTACTTCATTTATTGATCAAAATCTGGACCAGGGGTCAAATTTTAGCCCAAAAATCAACTTTCTCGGAATTGCTTCAAAATGAATGAGAGCGTAGCCCTCATCATCATGAATCCAATGCAATTTGTTTCATCTCAAATGGATGTCGGGAGCGAGAGATATTGTGATCTGTCCGAATCGCCAAACAGGGAAAAAAATGGGTGCTCACTGTGCAGTCCGTACAGTCCGTACGGATGCTGACGTGGCATGACTGTATGATGATGTGGCGGTCGTACGATGACATGGCAGAGGTGACATGGCAGTTTTGGATTGGCTGACAACTGGGCGAATCGTGTTGTGACACATGGCATCATTTTCGGCAAATGATCTGGTGCCACGTGGCCCAGTCATGGGCTGCCACGTGGCACCCAGGTATTGGTTGATTTTTTTGCAAGGACGTTGCACCACCGTATGTTTCTTATTAAATATATATGTTTTATTTTATTTAAATTAATATAACATTGTATACGGCGGAAGGTCAGGCCGGGGCTTAGCCCCGGCCCGTGGTTTTGTTCCACATACATGTGACCGGTGGTCTTATTGTGCACGGGGGGGTTACGATGGATGGAGCCCCTGGTCACGGGGGTTTATATATATGCTTCCATATGACCATGTATGGAGCGTGGGCGGAGTTACACCGTTATAACCATATTAACCACTTTTTGCTAATGCGCACGTTCCCATGACCTCATACGCCCAGGTGCTAGGCGGTTAGGGTTTGGGGTGCCCTTAACCATTCTACAGTTTGCACCATTGGCGCGGTTGCACCCGATGCCAGGTTTTTGAGCTTAAATAAGCATGTGTGCAAGGTTCATTCAACAAGGGTGCGTTTTGGCGAACCAGTGACAACAACCTTGAAGGAGGAAAATGGCAGGAGGCCTATCTTCTTCATCTTTTGGCCGATTGAGGTACCGTAAAAGCCCGGCTAGGGGTTTTTGGATGTCCTGAATCCATTGGAACTGTTATCAGGGCCATTTGAAAAATTCTTTTGTAGGTTTTTCATCATTGAAGTTTCACGAAGCTCTGGGGAGCTTGAAGCCCTCATTCATCGAGGACATGGTTTGGTGAGCCTATGTTTGTTTTCTGTGATTCAATAATCATTTTTGGCTAATTGTTATGCTCTGAACACATTGGGACAGGTTTCATATGCTTTGAGGACTTTTACAAGTGTTTTTTCCAAAGAGAAGCTCAGTGAAGCTTATGGCCACATGTAGAGGAGGTCATGCCTGGATGAGCCATGATCCGTTTTCAGAGTTCTATTAGTCATTTTTGGGGTTTTTATGTGTTCTGATCTCAATGGTACAGTCTATTTTTCCATTGGAGTTGAGAAACAGATTATAAAAGAAATTTTGACAAATTAATCCCAGAGAGCCAAGTCCATTGATGGAGGCTCAAGGAGATGTAGCTCGGAGGGGGGTGAACTCCTTTATCATCTTGTTCTTGTTGTGAGTTTGATGATTTATTTGCTGCAAGTTGTGTTGTTGTGTATTTATTGAAAGTACATATATAACCATTTAAAAGAACATATCCTCACACACAAGCATTTATAAGAGGATACATGAACTTAACACATAAGTTTATCTTGCATATTTTAACACATGAAGCAAGGTCCCGTGAAGTTTATTTTAATGAAGTAGAGGGTGCTTGCATAGCATAACAAGTCAGCCTTCTATTTTCAAATCAGGTGGTATCAGAGCATAGTTTGTTTTGCTCATGTGTTTTCCATTGATAGCTTGAGATTTAGTTGTTGGTATTTGTGCAAGTTTTGTGTATAAGTTGGATATCTTCCAAGGATGGAGGAAGCTTCAAGAATGGAGGAAGCTTCAAGAGGAATAGGGTCCAAGTTGTTGTTAAAAGTGGGCTATGAAGGTAAAGGGTTAGGCAAGCATGCACAAGGCATTGTTGAGCCTATTCTTGTTGAAGAAAGACCCAAGTATTGTGGTCTTGGATATGAATGAAGAGATGGAGCATATTCCAAAGTTGACGAGACAAGGAAAAAAGTTCCAAGAAAATTTTTTGTTTTGGGTTCACCTCCTCAAGAAGGCTTTAAAGGTGAAAGTTCAAGAACTTTTGTTGAAAGTTCAATCCCTCCAGCATGCAAGGCTTGTGTTCAAGATGAATACGAATGTGTGAAACGAAAGAGTTGTGACAATGATGAGGACAAGAGCACTGTTGATGGTCTTCAAAGGAGAGCTTGTAACTCTTCAGATTCACCTCCTCAAAGAGGTGATAAAGGTGAATGTTCAAGGTATAATTCCCCTTATCATTCAGTTTCTTTTGATTATGTTAAGCATGATAAATTTGTATGTAAAAATGGAAGAAAGAATCCATGTACATATTGTGGTTTATATAACCATCATGTTTCAAAATGTTGGAAAAGATTGTCCAATTTTAGGAAACTTGATAAGCAAAGACAACGTGAAAAGAGAATGCAAAAGATTTGCACTCATTGTCAGAAGCGGGGTCATCTCATTGACCAATGTTGGATATTGCATCCAACCACTCATCCACAGTACAAGAAGCAGTTGGATAAAGAGATTGACAAGAATGGAAGAGGAGATTCCATCATCGATGTGAGTCAAGATAATTCACAAGAGGACGATGTTCAGCAGAAAAAGTCACCATTGAGTTGGCTTGGTAAGAAATGGTTGGATTTCTTGAGCAAGTAAAGCTTGCATTTTTCTGTTGTAAATGCACTTTTCAGCGTTATGTGTGCATTTATGGGAAGCATGATAAGTTGCAGCAGTTTATCACAACTTGCATGATGCAAGTTGCATGTGAATGCAATTCATTTTGAAGGTATTCTTGTTTGTTGCACAAAGTCGCCAGGAGGATGTAAAAGATGGATATGATGTTCACTTGTTACAGCCATGTATCTTTTTCATGTTCAATTCTTATGTACCCACATGTTTTGGGTTATGTACTTATGTTTGTACTGGAAGGAGAGTTGAAGAGTCATGCACATGCATTTGTTTTTATGTATGTGTAAGCAATAAACCTTGTGATGGTTCTTCATGAATGATTCATGATTACAACATGATTATGTATCATGTTTGTCGACTTGTCAGTTTGGGAAGGTCGATATGTTTCAAATGAGTCTCGAATGGTGTTGATGATTTTCTGACGACTATGTTGTGTCGATGGTGTTGTTCGACTTGTGTTTAGTCGATGGTGTTTGTTGACTTGTAAGTTAATTTTGAGTGCATCGAGATGCAGGAAAACGCCATGTGCTTTGATGAAGTACAAGATGCGACAGTTTGTTTGAAGAACAAAATATTTTGTTAGCATCATTTTCAGTCTTGTGAATTTGTTTTCAAGATTGATGGTTTTCTTGGCTTGTGACAAGATGTCGCAGGAAAGTTTTTGCAGCCATTGGAGAGTTGATTTTGTTGACGTTAAAGAATTCGAAAGAGGGACTTGATTCTCAGTGGGAAGGTTGGTAGTCTTCCAAGCACAGAGAGAACAGTGGGTCAGCAGTAGCCAGAGAGTAGTGGTTGAGGGACATAGCTAGTTGTAGTGGGAAGGTGTGATCAAAATCCTTTCAGTGGGAAGGTGTGATCAAAATCCTTTTAGTGGGAAGGTGTGATCAAAATCTAGAACAGGGGTCAAATTTTAGCCCAAAAATCAACGTTCTTGGAATTTCTTCAAAATGAACGAGAGCATAGCCCTCGTCATCACGAATCCAATGCAATTTGTTTCATCTCAAACGGACGTCGGGAGCAAGAGATATTGCAATCTGTCCGAATTGCCAAACAGGGAAAAAAAATGGGTGTTGATTGTGCAGTCCGTACAGTCCGTACGGATGCTGACGTGGCATGAACGTATGTTGACTTGTCAGCCATACGATGACATGGTAGAGGTGACATGGAAGTTTTGGATTGGTTGACATCTGGGCGAATTGTGTTGTGACACGTGGAATCATTTTCAGCAAATGGTGTGGTGCCACGTGGCCTAGTCATGGGCTGCCACGTGGCACCCAGGTATTGGTTGATTGTTTTGTTAAAATTGTATTGGAGTCCATGGGGTTTGACCCTCGAACCTCCCACCGCATAAGCCTTCACAACCTCCGCCCGGCCGTTGCACCACCGTATGTTTCTTATTAAATATATATGTTGTATTTTATTTAAATTAATATAACATTGTATACGGCGGAAGGTCGGGTCGGGGCTTAGCCTCGGCCTGTGGTTTTTTTCCACATACATGTGACTGATGGTCTTATTGTGTGCGGGGGGGTTACAACGGATGGAGCCCCTGGTCACAGGGGTTTATATATATGCTTCCATATGACCATGTATGGAGCATGGGGGGAGTTACACCGTTATAACCATATTAACCACTTTTTGCTAATGCGCATGGTCCCATGACCTCATACGCCCAGGTGCTAGGCGGTTAGGGGCTGGCGCACCCTTTACCATTCTACGGTTTTCACCATTGGCATGGTTGCACTCGGTTCCAGGTTTTTGTGGTTAAATAAGTGTGTGTGACAGGTTCATTCAATAAGGGTGCGTTTTGACGAACCAGTGACAGCAAGCTTGAAGGAGGAAAATGGCAGGAGGCCTATCTTCTTCATCTTTTGGCCGATTGAGGTGTCGTAAAAGCCCAGCTAGGGATTTTTGGATGTCCTGAATCCATTGGCACTATTATCAAGGCTAGTTGAAGACTTCTTTCGTAGGTTCTTTTATCATGGAAGTTTCAGGAAGCTCGAGGGAGCTTGAAGCCCTCATTGATCGAGGACATGGTTTGGTGAGCCTATGTTTGTTTTCTGTGATTGAATAATCATTTTTGGCTAATTGTTATGCTATAAACACATTGGGATAGGTTTCAAAGGATTTTGAGGACTTTTACAGGTGTTTTTACCAAAGAGAAGCTCAGTGAAGCTTATGGCCACATGTAGAGGAGGTCATGCCCAGATGAGTCATGATCCATTTTCAGAGTTCTATTAGTCATTGTTGGGGTTTTTATGTGTTTTGATCTCAATGGTACAGTCTGTTTTTCCATTGCAGTTGAGCAACATCTTGTAAAAGAACTTTTGACAAATTAATCCCAGAGAGCCAAGTCCATTGATGGAGGCTCAAGGAGATGTAGCCCGGAGGGGGGTGAACTCTTTTATCATCTTGTTCTTGTTGTGAGTTTGATGGTATATTTGCTGCAAGTTGTGTTGTTGTGTATTTATTGAAAGTACATATATAACCATTTAAAATAGCATATCCTCACACATAAGAATTTACAAGAGGATACATGAACTTAACACATAAGTTTATCTTGCATATTTTAACACA
>SNQJ01S0027569.1:30388-61654 GCA_010110895.2 Picea sitchensis | reverse complement strand
TAATCTAAGAAAGCTTCAAAAACTATCCTAGATTGTGGACATGTGGGCATGTATGGGCCCATTACAAAACCTTTAAACTTCCCTAGTGTTTTAATCTAAGAAAGTAAATTTCAAAAACTATCTTATCTTTGTAGCATGTGGGCATGTATGGGCCCTTACAAAGTTAATATGTGTTTGAAAAAGAAGACTAAGAGGAGTCCCGAGGGGGTTGTTGTCCTGTCCTAAATATTTTGTCTTTAAGGGAGATGAAATTTTCCCTCAATCGTTTTTTCTGATTCTCAAGATCGCTTTATGGTGTGAGAGAAGAGCATACTCAAAGATTGATGTCTATTTTCTGGTCCCAACGCAAGTAGTTATACATGTGATATTTGAATGATTCCAACTTAATTTTTTTTACAATCAAAGTAAGCCATCCATGTGGCAAAATGAGAGAAAAAGAGGGAAAAAATATAGATTTTAACCTCCTAAGTGCCTATGTTTTGACTAACCCTTCATGTGGAGAGGGATTCCAAGTGTGGTGCATATTACAATGTGCATATAATCAAACTTAAAAAGGTTATGGGCCTCCAACAGATCACAAAAACCCTTACAATGTATAATTTTATGGACAGATGTGCAGGTCGCGTAGTAGACAGAGGCACATTGGGCGCCAATGCGCAAATTAAAAATGACTTTTTGGCGCAGTGCATAGAATGCGCTGATAAACAAAGTGAGTTTCGCGCATGTGCTCGGAAGACGTGACTGTGGGTTAAAAAACCTGTGCACTTTCTGTTACACGGCCGTGAAAGAAGTTTCGGATGAAATTCTCTCAACTCAGCTCTGAATTTAGCTTTTTGCAGGTAGGCATGGGCCAGTTATGGTTCCTGGAAGTTAAAAAACCAAAATGAAGTTCTCAAACATCCCAAATGGGGGGGAAATTGATACCTTTCCCCAGTGTAGTCACCAATCTGTTACGTCCCTTTCATCACCTAAATGAGAAAAATAAGGACGCTTACAAGTCCAGTTGGGTTAGCGGGACAAGACAACAGTGAATGCAAGAGTTAGGAACATCAAGCATAAGAAATAAGAAAAGAACTAAGATAATAACAATAGAAGAAACTGAATTAGAGTGCATAAGGGAAATATAAAAAGAAAATAAACAACATCTATGCCACCAATGTGTCGAGATAGATATATAACATATGAATCAACATTTAATTGTCAACTCGGGAAGGTAGACTTAGAGGAACCAGCACAGGAAATGCAGGGTTGAAGAGGGGGTTTAAAGAATGTCAAAATAATCCCTGGACTGCTAAAAGAAACTTGTTGGAAGAAGCTACTGCACTTGTTCTGCACTCGTTCTGCACTACTCTGTTTTGCACTCATTTTTCACTACTCTATACTAACTTCATAAAACTGTTCTGTAAAAAGTGGTCATATGCATGTAAAAGGTCTACTGCACACTGATGACTGAAAACAATTAAGTTTTTGCTACTTATTACTCCACACAACTCAAAAACCTTCTATTTTATAATGCAATGAAACTCTCTATTGCAATCAAATGAAACTTCTCTATTTCATGAGATATCCAGGCTAGTTCCTGAATGTTAAGCAGTCTGAACGTGAAAACTAAAAAATGAAATCAATGGCTAAAAGATAACGTTTAAACTGGAATCTTGAAATGCTAAACCCTTTGTTGCAATCAAATGAAATGCTACTTCTATTCTATTAAACCAGTGAGAAAACTGACAATGTAGATTGGAATCGACTCTTTGCTGAAAGATGATGTTCAAATATGAACATGGATTCTACTATAAATGCAAGGTATACAACTTTGTTTCCATCGAAGGGGGCCCTGCCTTCTCTGTCAACAGACCGTTCTTTAAATCAATGCATACTGGAAAATGAATAACTTACAGCAAACTTGCAATAACAGAAATCGTATCAATGAAACTCTTAACTACTTTATTGAAAAGAACAATACAAGTGCTTGGAGATTCGATCTCTGTTCCATTCTTCTATCTAATCTATGCTCCGTCTATCTCCCCCCTCTTTCTCGAGCATAGCAGCTCTTTATATAATGTTTCAGATCCCCTACAATGTATGGCTTTGTTCCCTAGATAAACAAGTAGTTACAAAACGGTTTTAAGAGTATCACCGGAGAATGAGACACGTTTTACATAATTAGTTTAAGATTGCCACGGTTTTCTTCCTTGTGTTATACATGCACGAATTTATATATGTGGAGTGGAATAGAAAAATACTTGATGCCAACTATTGAGTGCTCGTTGAGAACCAACGATTCAAAGTCCAGCACACATGTTTCGATTTAAAATATTTCCTTTATCTCATGCTTAACAAACAATTTTCTCCCATAAAAACACATGGCGCCAACTATTGAGAATCGATATGTCAAGGAAAAGTCCAGCTATAGTGATTCCTCTTCAAATCGTAGAGGTTTGGAAGTGCTCTTCCTTTATGGAGTGGAATCAATGATGTATTCTCAAGATACCTGCAAGCCTGAAGCTTCAAAACCTTTAATTGGGGACAAGAATCAATGATAGGCTGCAAATTTGTCATGTATGTATAAGACATATCTAAAAGTGTCAAGTTGGAGAGTCTCTGTAGGGCCAACAACCCCTCTGGCCCAATTGAAGTGCATGACATCAAAACCAATAACTTGATGGGAGGGCATGCAGCAGTTGCAGCAGCCAAGAAATCATCGTTAAGTAAGCTGTAGAAAGAGGCATCAAGTGAGTGCAACTTTGGACAATCAATATCTGCTTGAGACAGAACACCACATCCTTTCAGCTCCAATGCTGTCATTTGAGGAGATATAATCTCAAGTTCAGTCAGATGGGCACATATTCCTAAGTTAAGTGAGCAAAGTCCAACAAGGGAAAATGAGGCTCTCTCCAGGTGGTCACAACCATCTAGACAGACTTTTTGCAGGCTTGGACATGCTAGTTGAACATTAGTCAATCCAAGGCAACCAGTAAGGGAGAGAGTGTGCAATGATATGCTATTTAAGTTCACATTTGAGAGGCTCTCACAACTATCAAGAATAAGGGTATTGAGCATCGGGCAGCCTCCACCCATCCTAAAAACCTCACAAATTGAATTAGTCAATGATTCACACTCTGTCAAATCAACTTCAAAGGCATTGTAACATTATAGTTGTCAAACTCTTCTGCTTCTGGAGAACCAATTTCTCAAGTGCAATTGATGTAAAGTAAGGGAGAGAGTGTGCAATGATATGCTATTTAAGTTCACATTTGAGAGGCTCTCACAACTATCAAGAATAAGGGTATTGAGCATCGGGCAGCCTCCACCCATCCTAAAAACCTCACAAATTGAATTAGTCAATGATTCACACTCTGTCAAATCAACTTCAAAGGCATTGTAACATTATAGTTGTCAAACTCTTCTTCTTCTGGAGAACCAATTTCTCAAGTGCAATTGATGTAATATCAACTCGATTAAGAATTGGACAACTTGTGACATTTATAGATACCAGAGCCGGACTAGATAAGTTCAATTCAAAAATCTTGTGGCAATTGACAAGACTTATGTGATGAAGCCTTGGAAGATCCAGTTTGACAGAAGTTAGCAACCAACAAAAATCAAGTTGAAGTGCTTCAAATAGCAAAGCACTTTTAAACAAACTACCTTCTTCGTGGACCTGGTTATATCAATGATTCTATTTCTGAATTTGTTTAGCTGTTGATTGTTGCATTTATAGTTGAATTCTTCGCTCATTTGTGGTTTTTGAAGCACTTCATGATTTCTGTATACAACGGAACATATATGTGTAACATAACATGAATAGCACAGAAAGAATGCCATTTGTTTAACAAAAGACTTCAAGAGAGTAAACAATATCTTCAAGAACCAACAAGAAAATGTTATAAATCCGGAGCCCAACACAATGGATAAGTTGTATTAGTGAGAAAAACCAAAGAGTAGGGACTCATAGTCCCCTTCCTCCAAGGGAGGGCCTTGAACCCCCAATGACGCCTTCTATAAGTAGGAAACCAAAAGCAAAATGGTGAAGAAAATTCAAAGCACACTCACTCAAGAGGTGATATGAATGGCTAAATGAAATGATGCTTGTAGTTCTTGATGAGGAAATAGGATCCTCCAAGAGAATATAGGCAACATAACAATACAAAATGAATTCCCTTGAAACATATATGCACCCATGGCCTCTTTTTATAGTAAAATCTTGAGAGACATTATTCAACTAGTCTTTAGTGTGAACAAGGGGCTCTTAGGGCACACTTAGGAGCCTTTGACCAACCACCCACTTGGATTCAGCTCAGATTTAAAAGTCAAATCAACTTGGGAGATGAACCGAAGTGGGTGGAAGGTCAAACAATATCATCATAAATGTGTTGTTCTCAGGTGTGTGTGGATTTTTGTGTACACATTCGTGCATCGGGCACATATGCATTTTTCTAATGTTATTCTACTGTCACACGTGTGCACGCTACCTTTGTATCCTTATCGCATGTTGATTTTTTAACCAGATGTATAGTTTTGTGCCCTTTGGAAATGAATTTTCTAGGCCATGGATGAAATAATGGGTTTTTGGGGATGTTGGATTCCTCAGAATCCATTTCCGTGGATGAAATTCCGTTGGATAACACTTGGCACTAGGGTGTAAGTCCATTAAGAAGGTCGCCAAAATAACTTCTTTCCTTCCACCTACTCTATCTTAGCCCCTTATTACATTGTTCCTCAAGGACATTCGATTTCATCACCAACCAGTGTTCATTGTGAGAAGGTTTTGTTTGTTTGTTTGCTTCCTAGATTTTTAGCGTGTACTACTATTTTGTTTTCCCAAAGGCACTCTAGTTTGATATTTATTTATGGTGTCAGTTCCTAGAACGAACAATGAGGGAACACCTTTTCTAGGGGAACCTTTTGTTTTTCCTTCTTATAGAAACATTGGTACTCCTTACATCGTTACTTTGAGACTTCCAAGTCTCACAATTGGATTACCTATGGTTGTTTTCCACTCATGTAATCTTGAATGTAGCTAGTGATTTAGTTGTAAGATTCTCCCCAAGAACATAAACCTCATGTTGATCCTTCACCTTTCACCAATAAGATATTCTTCACCTTTTTCACTTACAAGGTCTTTTCTCTTTCATCTTCTTCGTCGAGTAAAATATCTCAAGCTAGTAACCGGGTGGATAAGAAGAAGTATAAAAGGAAGAAGAAGAAAAAAATAAGAAAGGGTCTAAACGTCCAACCACCGGACATGTTGAAAAGCACCCTATTACTATTAATCATGTTGGGAATGTTGATAGTGCCAAGACAACCCAAACCTCAGACAATTGCACCTTGTAGGCTTCGTAAGGGTATCCATCTTCTTAAGGATTGCCCGGTTCATTAAGGTTATATAAGCAAGGTCTACATGCCCTCGCCAACCAATGTCATCACTGAAACATGATGATGACTCACACAACGTCACAATATAGTTGGAATTAGAAATTAGAGTCAAGTTCTGCATGTTAAGTGCAAAGGAGTCATATAACTCAATCTTTCTCCCTTGTATGGACTTAAGCCTCGTACCAATGGAAGACATGACTATTTCAATACTCAACTTCTAGCTTACCATAAGCTTTCTCTCAACTCTCTTGTAGTTGACGGTATGATCAATCTGATCCCTTGTTGGTTATTCGTTGGATCATTTGTCAATATGGTGACGCCCCCCGCTGAACCGGGGCTGGACAAAATGGTTGATACGAGCCCATCCTTGATCGAACCCACTCTCCCCATAGCAAGTGAAATCCCAGTGGTCGATCCAAGCTTCACCAAGGACCTCATTCTCCCTTTGGAGAATGAAGCCCAAGTGGTCGACGGATGTCATTATCGATTGATCCTTCTCTCCCTCTAGAGAGTAACCCTGATGTTGCTCACGTTTTTCTCATTGATACAAAATCTACCCCGCTAGGTGAATTCTCCTTCTCTCATGTAATGTCTCTACAAGTAATGAGGCCATCATTTTTTATTGTGTTGTGCTAACTAGGCCTCGTCTCCCCCCCTCACATTACTTTTAATATTACCAGTATAGTTTTGTGGTCGGGATGTTCATCATATGCTGATAGATGAAGGTTCATTCATTAATATTTTGTCCTCTATTGATTGAAAAGCTTTGGGTTATCATCAACTTCCGCCATAATAATATGTTATCTTTTAGCATAAGAACCAATCACCCTTTTAGGAGTCCTCCCTTAGTTTCCCTGTGAACTCGAGAGAAAAATTTTCTTCATTGATGTCGTATCAATCCAAGACCCTTGGATTTCGATTTATTCTTTGGTTGAGATTATGTCTATTGCATGAAATCTATAGTGTTTACTATTTTTCATTTGATATATTTCCCACACGATGGAAGATAGACTATTGATAAAATTTTGTTTGTTGGCCCTGACTTGATCATCCACTCAATGAACTCCCTAAATGGTTCATATATATAGATGGTATCGGTATTGACCCCTCGCCATGTGTCAATTATGTGGCATTTTCTCCCATGCCTCCAGCTACCGATGATGATGAGCCTCTCACTACAAGCTCACCGATGACCTAGATCTAGTAGTTGACATGAGTATCTCTTAGATAGGGCCTTTGAGCTTGATCTCCTTACCCCCATCACACCCCCATATAATGTCCTTCTAGAGTTTTGTTATTTCATCCCAAAGGAAGACTAAGAAGCCATGATTGAGGTTTTTTCCCCTTGACATGGTTTCCTTCCGTAGAATTGTCCTCTTGGAATCCAAGATCAAGAAGAAGTCTTGAGTATGGTTTCTCTATGGCAAGCTCGCTCGCTAAAAAATGAAACAAAGATCTTGAGCATAGTTTTTCTTCTTTATGAAAGCTCATTAAAAAATGAAATAGAGGTCTTGGCATAGTTCTTTTCTCTGGAAAGCTCATTAAAAATGAATCAGAGGTCTTGAGAATTTTTCTTCTCTCGTGGAAAGCTCATTAAAAATGAAATAGAGGTCCCGAAAGCATAGTCCCTTCTTCGTCAATCTCTCAAGCTAAAAGATGAAAAAAATTTCCCTTTGTTTGAGTCAAGTCCTTCGCCTAGAAGCTTCATTTAATATGCCTTTGTAGTTGGAAGAAACTAAGCCTTGGGGTACTGCTTATAGTAGCCTCTGGTAGAATTCATTTTGAAGTTAGCTTAGCTCTTAAGTTGGGGGCTAAACCATCCATGCATATAATGTTGGAAAGTTCAGCTATTAGCTTTATGGTTCAAGATTGTGTAAAAAAGAAACCACCTACCCCAAGCATAGTTTTTCCTGGTTCAATCTTGTGTAAAAATGAAACTCCGGGTCCAAGCAAAGTATTGTTTAGTTTTTAAGCTTGTGTAAAAATAAAATTCATCCCAAGCATAGTTTTGTTTTGTTTTAAGCTTGTGTAAAATGAAACCAATCTCGACCTTAGGTTTTGTTCCTTCTCATGCTCGTAAATCAAATGAGAATGTAACCAAGCATACTTTATCACTTTTAGTACTCGTATTGGTAACTTTTAAAATGAAACCCACATAGTATCCTTTTAAGCTCTTTTCATGATCCAAAAAAAATGAAAAGATTGTCGATTTACCTTTTCATGCTCATAAAGTATTTGAATAAAACATTTGATGAGAGGTAGGTTATCACTTTTTCTGTCTCATAAGATCAACTTATGAAATGTACCTGAGCCCTTCAAGTGTTTTTCACTATCTAAACATGAAAACCCCCAATTTTTCTTTCTTTGAAAGCGTAAAACAAGTATAGAAAGACCCATATGGGACCTAACCACTCTTTAGGGGGCCCAAGCAAACATATCTCAAGGACTCATCCAAGTATGAGCTTTCACATTGCTAAAGGATATGCTATCCCACTAATCTTGTGTAAAAATAAAGAGAGGTACTCACCTAAAATGGTGGGGGAAAATCAGAAAGAAATGTATTCTAAACTTGTATTCTATGAAAGAGTCACTTCTCGAACATGACACCCTTTCACTTGCTTTGTGTCTAGGTTGGAATATCTACTTGTCTCTTGATCATACCTCTTTATAATATTGCAAATTGGTTTGTGTTCCCTGTTGTTGAGTCAAGGTTCCCAAAAATCATTCATTGGATCAACCCATTTTCTACAGTTCTTAAGCCTTATATTGCATCAACCATCCCCGAGTCAGTCCTCCCCTGAATCATTTTTTACTTTGATCTACCTCAAATCATGTTACCCATCGTCATTGATGGGGATACATTAAGGTCCTCCAGTGATAAGTCTTTTCTTATCGACTTCAACTCATTATCCACCTAATTAGACTTAGAAACCACTGGTACTTTGAACTCTTGTACATGCCTCAATGGTAGTTTTCCTCGCTTTTGATAGTTGGTTTTCATTATTGACCCATGATCAAGAGATTCCACCGAAAGTGTTCAACTTTATCTCATTAATTCATACTTGTTGGATTGTACTAGAGTACATTGGGGATTCATTGACATTAATGGTGATTTCACACTTGTTAACGATATTCATTAATGATCAATAAGTGGTTTCACACTTTAGCACATGTATTCACATGGTTAGATTCGTGACTATAGAGTGGTGGAGATTATTGAACATGAATCTTTTCTCACATTCAGGTTGCATTGTAGTATATTTAGATTGTACTATTGCATAGATACATAGTGTATGTCTCATGGCTACGTTCAAATTTGAGTCTTTAACACATATATCCATAATGTATTTTTGGTGGATATGTTCAGATTTGAGTCATATTGGCATGGATCCGTAGTGTATGTTTGGTGGCCATGACATGTGTTACCTGACATGGATCTTTGCATGTTAGAATTTATTCTTTGATTCATTTGTATTATGAGTATAGGAATTCCTACCTCAGTGATGGTATATTATTGTACTGTATTTCCTTGTTTGTTGGCAGGTTTCTGACCGATGTGTTCCTTGTTCCCTATGCACACTCGACAAAGTATTTCAGATATCACTCTGTTCTAACTTCATACTTTGGGGGACTCTCTGTTACACATTATTTTCATCACCCTTATGACCGTTAATGATATAAACCTATATGTTGCCTTCAGAGGGGTCAATGGATTAAATTCTTGAAGAAAGAAGGGAGAAGAACTTTGCCTGAGAGAAGAAGTTGTCTTTTCCTTTGAAAAAACCCTATTAAGAAGGATCGTTGCACCATGCATTATGTTATGGGTACGGAAATCCTGAATCATCACATGTTGTATTATACTTGGCCTGCGACATCGTCGTACTCTGATTAGTTGGGTGCGACAATTTTTGTACGTGGGAAAAATGAGCATCTTCTCGATGCTCCTAGAAGGAGAAGCTTCTATGGTGAGGTGGCCTATGATTGGTTTGTATATTACTCACTTTTTGGATTTAGTGGTGTCATCCTAACTTCCTGACCTTATCCTCTTCAGCTTATAAAAGGAGAGGATCTCTCATGGAGAAAGTTAGCTTGGGAAAATTAGATTGGAAATTTTGCTTGAGTTTGTTAGCTTGTTTAGAGTGGCTTTGAGCTTTTCTTTGTCAAGATAGATTGTGAGTGACCTTAAAATCTATAGTCACATAATTTGTGGAGCAAGAAGTGCACAAGAAGCAAGGAATGGTTGGAAGGGACCTTACGACATCAAGGATTTGGTTGTGATCTCTCTTTCTATTATTTAATACAGGTGCACTTTTCTTTCCTATATGTATCTCATTTGTCCATATTGTATGATTCCTTGATCACATACATAGTTTCATATCAAGTAGGATTTGTTATTCTTGTGTTTGTTGTATTTTTTTTCCTTTGAAGATATTTCTCCATAAGACTTACGAAGAAGCTTGGATTGCATTGACAAAGTTGGATCTTTGATATTTAAAAGGTATGTTCTAGATCCATTTCTGATTTGAAAATTGAAATCTAAGGAAAGAGTAGTGTACTGTCTTGTTTTGTTCTAGTTTTGTAGTGAAGCTAGGGAGATCTGTTTATGTCCGCATTTACTGATTAGTCTCATAACAACCACCTAACTTTGTCTAGGGGGCAGCGTTACATCATTATAGTCGTCGACTACTTTACTAGGTGGGCTGAGGCTATGCCAACTTTTTCTAACGAAGGGGAGACATCAACATTATTCATATTCAATTAAGTCATAGATAGGTTCTGTTAGCGATATTTCTTGTAGGGGGGCTAGAATGCAAAGGAATGGGTTAAAAACCCACTTACCCTAAGTCAGGGATGAAAAATGCACCCGCGGTAAGCAGTGAACGGATCTGGATGGCAGGCATTCGCGCGCCCAGATCAACGGCGTATAGGAAATTCCGGACCCCCCTGCCTTTCTACCTTTAAGCGGAGGGGGGGGGNCGGGGTGCATCTTACCGATGGCCGCGATCATAGCGCCCAGATCAACGACGCTCACGCGATCCCATCCATTCCAGCTGCCCTATGTTTAACTAACGTGGGCCCTTCCCTAGTCACACCATCTTCTGGAGTCACCTTTCGCCTGTTGCCATGTGTCTTCTGCCCATCTCCCCGCAGCTGGTCTGCGTGGTCCTTCTCTCGTCCCATCATCCACTCATCGCCTGCCATGTGTCCCACTCTTTCCACGTCAGTCTCTCACCGAGAGCAGGCCCATTATATCTCATCTCCTGCTCCTCCGCCTGGTGTCTTCTTCCACATGTCTTCCTCTGTCACCCCTCTCACACCTCATCGCTTCTTATCTCACCCTGCCGATCCTGGCACCACCATCCCATTGCACGCCCCATCCTTCGCGCTGGCCTTCCACGTCAATTCATCAGGCCGTTCGAGCTAATCCAGGTGGCTGCATAGGAGGCCTTCCATGTCCCAAAAGTGTTGAGGTCACAGGGTCATCCCCAATCCCCATAAAGCAGTTATTGAGGCAGTAGGTGGTTGGACGTCGTCTTCTCCCATAAATAGAAGGCTAGAAAAAGGACCAAACATACAAGCAGACTGATAGTCCTTCCTGACGGAGATTGCGTCTGTCAAACCACTGCAGGGCAGTCAGGAGCCCCATTGCATCTTCCATAAGTGCATGATCATCCAGAGTCTGCATGCGCAGACTGTCAGAAGACATGCAGACGCAAATCTTTCAATGCAGCGTCTCGATTTTGTTGCTAGGGTTGTTCTGAGTATGTATAGGCGTTTCTGCCATTTTTGTATCCATCGATGGTAGAGCTAAGCTCCTGACTGTAAAGTTTCAGTAAATATTCTAGTTCCCTGGTTATGTATCTGTGTTTGAGACTTCTTGTTTTATGACAAACAGTTTTCCTTTTCCATCTATGTTTCATCTCTTGCTGGAGAGTTCATGATCGAATGCTTCATATGAATTAACACAGTTATGTTATGGTAAATGATTTATTGTTGCATTGTTGTTTTCTCTGGTTCCCCGCATTTGGAAGTAAGAAGATCTTGTCTTCAGATTCTTTCTCACACAGTCTATTATAAGCTTGATGCCTATAGCAGACCCTTGCACCCTTCTTATGAAGTCTTCCATCTACTTACCCTTATTGCAACTCACTGTTTGAAGTTTATCAAGACCTCACTCGTCCATGCATGCCTGGCCTAGTTTCTGAGTTGAGACGACTGTTCTGAGTTTGCTTCCATTTGATCACCCCTTTCAAACATTCATGACATTAAAATGATGGGTGTCAAGCTCTGCTCCTGCAAGCAATCCAGGAGTGACTTCTGACGCTAACATTTCTGGCACCGTTGCCGGGGACGAAGTTGAAGTTTTTCCCTGGGAAGAACGACAACGATCAACTGATTCTGAAGGTGCATCGGATATAAAAACTTGAAGATTGTAACTGTGCACCTGGCGACTCCACTGTGGCGACTCCATTATTTCCACTTTACTGTTTCAGTTGTGGCCACTGTTGGCACACCTGAAAGCTGACCCAAAAGAGCTTTCTCGAGAAGGTTTTAGTGGCTGCTTTCTCAGCCAGAGAAGCTTCCTGGGGTAACGACATATCGAGATCTGGCCTTTGATGGTGAACAAGGACCAGACACGTTTGAAGCTGTGCATCTTTCACCTGGCGACTCCATGTTTCGAGGATCGATAGGTGACTCCACTGGTTTGATATGGAGAAAATCCTTGCCCGTAGGTTTTCTCCTTTTAATCTTTCTGCTATTCCTGGTTTTCCTAATAATGTCCCCTCTCTGGATGAATGGGGTGATTATTTGCCCATCTTTAGAGGCTGTGAAGAGGACGACCCTGCTCAGCACCTCAGTGAGTTTCATGAACTCATGCGTCAATGGGAGATGCATCATGAGGATGTGTTATTAAAGATGTTCATGTTCTCGTTAGCAGGGGATGCTCGTAAATGGTATCATTCTTTACCCCCTGCTAGCATTTCTTCACTGTCGGAGTTTCATGCATCTTTCACCACCTATTGTCAGAGGTTGTATCCCCCTGATTTAATTTGTCATAATTGTTGTGGGGGATACCACAACTCTATACAAGAGAAAGTTGTTTCTGACGTAAGCTGTGGGGAGGATCCTGATGACCTAGATCAAAACTCAGTCCTTTCTCCTCCCCATTCATCTGCATCCAAAGCAGGTTATGAAAGTGATGAATTTCCCAGGGAGGAGGATGGCGCCCTGAGTAAGCTGACGGAGCAGGTGAAATATCTCTCTGCCCAATTAGAATGGTTGAAATATGAAGACTGTGCAGAGGATTTTCCAGTCCTTGAGGCAGACGCTCTGAGCAACTCTTTTGAAGAGATTGTTGAAGATTTATTAGATGAGTTGGMATMTGCCCCCACTGAGCTTGTTGTCTCAGATCAAAACAATGAAGAGGTAGTTGTGGAAGAGGATTGCTCTCTTTTCCTTCACGAGATTTCCCACGATGTTTTTACATTTGGGGTCGAAACGGAGGAGCGGGGGGTAGTTCCATTTCTGTAGATTGGAGAAGCTTTGTTCCCCCTTGAATTCAATGATTATCTGGAAGAGGAGCAGCAGAGCCCGACGTCACCTTTTGATGATCAGAGCAGCCAGACCACTTATGACAGTTACGAATCAGAGTCTGAGCTCGATAGGCTGGATTTCCACGAGCAGGTCGCAGAGCCTTATCCTCTGCTTGCTAAAGAAAGCTACCACGAGGAAAAGAGTATGTGCGAGCAGCCAGAAGCAGCGGGTCCCACTATCCCTGAAGCGGATATTTTTTATGGGATCACCATCATAGAGGAGCAGCATATCCCGACGTCACCTTTTGCTGATCAGAGCAGCCAGACCACTTATGACAGTTACGAATCAGAGTCTGAGCTCGATAGGCTAGATTTCCACGAGCAGGTCGTAGAGCCTTATCCTCTGCTCGCTAAAGAAAGCTACCATGAGGAAAAGAGTACGTGCGAGCATCCAAAAGCAGCGGGTCCCACTGTCCCTGAAGCGGATATTTTTTATGGGATCACCATCATAGAGGAGAATCATAGGGATAAGGGTCATCCCCTCTTCGATGAATATTATAGTGATGACAAGCAACAAGCTTATCTTACATTCGATCACTATAAAGATACTGAAGAGCCAGTCAGCAAGCAGAATCACCCCATGGTCCCTATTTATGATGAATATGAATCAGACCTGGAGGAGAGCCAGCGAGAAGAGGCACCAGAAGAACCAGAGGAGCATTCGAAGATGCAGTTTACAGACTGTACAGAGCCAGTCAACGAGTAGCCACTACCTGAGATCAGTGAGCCTACTTCAATTATTCACCCACATGTGCTTATCAGAGATATTCGGCCGTGTGTGAACATTGGTGTAGTAGAAGAGGCTGTCTGTCGCCAATTTCCTAGAATTGGCCACTCATTCAATGACCCTGTCAGCAAATATATGGAGTGGCATTTCCCTTATGCTTTGAAGCCGCCATATCCCATCTCAGCTTCAGCTTGTAAGCAGAAGTTGGAGAGTGTAACCGTTCTGCTATCACGGTTACATCAACTGTTTATGATCCTTGACAGAGGGAAGGGGCTTCTATCCAGGAAGCTGCTTGAATGGCTATGGTGGAAATCAGCTTTGACCTAGCCTCATGAGTGTTTTATTAGTTTAGGGCATATACATAAATAAGCTCTTTTGAGCAGGCGTGTTTGTTTTTTTTATTTTTCCTTTCGGCATATATCTCTCAGTAGGAGGTTTTGAGATTGACTCCATAGCCCAACAGAAAGGCACTGAAACTGCGGAATGAGTTCTTAGAGCATCACAGGGACGACTCTATCCCCCATGGAGCCAAATGTTAGCGATATTTCTTGTATGGGGGATAGAATGCAAAGGAATGGGTTAAAAACCCACTTACCCTAAGTCAAGGATGCAAAATGCGCCCACAGTAAGCAGTGAACGGATCTGGACGGCAGGCATTCACGCGCCCAGATCAACGGCGTACAGGAAATTCTGGACTCCCCCCACCTTTCTACCTTTAAGTGGAGGGGGGGGGTCCAGAATCTGGGGTGCATCTTCCCGATGGCCATGATCATGGCGCCTGGATCAACGGTGCGAGAGGCGATTACAGACCCCCCCCCGCCTTTCTTCCTTTAAGCGGAGGGGGGGGGTCCGAAATACGGGGTGCATCTTCCCGATGGCCGTGATCATCGCGCCCAGATCAACGACGCTCACACAATCCCATCCATCCCAGCTGCCCTATGTTTAACTAATGTGGGCCCTTCCCCGGTCATGCCATCTTCTAGAGTCACCTTTCCTCTGTTGCCATGTGTCTTCTTCCCATCTCCCCGCCGTTGGTCCGCATGGTCCTTCTCTCATCCCATCTTCCACTCATCGCCTGCTATGTGTCACACTCTTTCCACGTCAGTCTCTCGCCGAGAGCAGGCCCATTATATCTCATCTCCTGCTCCTCCGCCTGGTGTCTTCTGCCATATGTCTTCCTCTATCACCCCTCTCACACCTCATCGCTTCTTATCTCGCCCTGCCAATCATGGTGCTACCATCCCATTGCGCGCCCCATCCTTTGCGCTGGCCTTCCACATCAATTCATCAGGCTGTTCGAGCTAATCCAGGTGGCCGTGCAGGAGGCCTTCCACATCCCAAAAGTGCTGAGGTGGTAGGGTCGTCCCCAATCCCCATAAAGCAGTTATTGAGGCAGTTGGTGGTTGGACGTCATCTTCTCCCATAAATAGAAGGCCAGAAAAAGGACCAAGCGTACAAGCAGACTAATAGTCCTTCCTGACAGAGATTGCATCTATCAAACCACTGCAAGGCAGTCAGGAGCCCCATTGCGTGTGCCATAAGTGCACGATCATCCACAGTCTGCATGCGCAGACTGTCAGAAGACATGCAGACGCAAATCTTTCAATGTAGCATCTCGATTTTGTTGCTAGGGTTGTTCTGAGTATGTATAGGAGTTTCTGCCATTTTTGTATCCATCGATGGTAGAGCTAAGTTCCCGACTGTAAAGTTTTAGTAAATATTCTGGTTCCCTAGTTATGTATCTGTGTTTGATACTTCTTGTTTTATGACAAACAGTTTTCCTTTTCCATCTATGTTTCATCTCTTGCTGGAGAGTTCATGATCGAATGCTTCATATGAATTAACACAGTTATGTTATGGTAAATGATTTATTGTTGCATTGTTATTTTCTCTGGTTCCCCGCATTTGGAAGTAAGAAGATCTTGTCTTCAGATGCCTGCTCACACAGTCTGTTAGAAGCTTGATGCCTATAGCAGAACCTTGCACCCTTCTTATGAAGTCTTCCATCTACTCACCCTTATTGCAACTCATTGTTTTAAGTTTATCAAGACCTCACTCGTCCATGCATGACTGGCCTAGTTTCTGAGTTGAGACGATTGTTCCGAGTTTGCTTCCATTTGATCACCCCTTTCAAACAATTGTGACATTAAACTGATGGGTGTCAGGCTCTACTCCTGCAAGCAATCCAGGAGTGACTTCTGACGCTAACAGGTTTAGAGTTTTGAAAGAGATTGTGATGGACCATGGAAGTCACTTTCAAAACCGCATGATGTTTGAGTTAGTGTCAAAACCAGGGTTTAGGAAGGAACACTCATCTCCTTACTATCCCTAGGCTAACGGTCAAGTTGAAGATGTCAACAATTCATTAAAAATGATACTAAGAATAATGGTTAATTCAACTCAAATGAATTGGCACTTGATGATATATCTGTCCTTGTGGGCTTACCAGACCTCATTGGAAACTAACACTAGTTTCTCACCATTCCAACTCATTCATGGAGTGGAAGTATTTTTTCCTATTGAACGTGAAGTTCCTTCACTCAAGATAGCGATTGAGCTCCTTCCAGACACAACTCATCTTGAAGAACACTTAGTTTACCTTGAACATATCAATCAAAAACATCGAGATGAAGCTTTAGAAAACGAAACACATAAGAAACAAGTCAAGTTCCAATATAACAAGTCTGTCCATCCTAGGGTGTTCTCCGAGGGAGATCTTGTGTTGGTCTACGACCAGGACAAGGATGACTTGGGGGCAGGAAATTGCAACCCCATGTGGTTTGAACCTTATGTCATGCAATGGGTTTTAGAGAAGGGATCCTATTAGCTCATGGATTTTGAAGGAAATGTGTTGTTTGAGCCCAAAAATGAGCTCTACCTGAATAATTACTATACTTAGGCATGAGGGTTTGATCATTAGTTCTCTTGTATTCTATTATTTATATTGTATGTATCTTTGTTTACGTTTTGGTCCCTTTGTTGCGTTAGTGATTGATGTGCCTACGCTATGTTGCAGATGCTCAAGGAGTGGTTGATTTACTTCAGATTCAAAAATGGATCTATTTTCCATACTCCACACCTAGAATCCACTTATTAGGTGATGCATTCTCCTTATAGTTAGTTAGTGTCCACTGGAGGTGTGTGTCTCGGGGAATCTAATAATGACGCTGTCGAGTATAGAAAATTTATTGATATTTTTGGAGACACATTTTCAAGTGGTATTAATCGCCTCCAAGTGTCCATGGGTTCACAATTGGTTGTTTCACAGTTGAATGGTGTTTATCGAGTTTGATATCCAATGCTATTATGGTTTTTCCTTAGGGTAATTATTGTGGAACGTTCTTTTGAGTTCATTACTTACGCACATGTTCCTAGGAGAGATAATGAGTTAGATAATGCTTATGCTAATTATTTTTTATATTGGCATGTGTATCATCAGTAAAGTAAAGAACACATAATCACATGCAAATATAAACTTTTGTAGGTAAAATAAAAAAAGTGTATAACGCACAAAAAATAATATATATATCAAAATGAGATCCATCAAGTACAAAGTTTCGGGCCTCCTAGTCCCTGAAGGTCATATAATGTTATACAAGTACAAAATTGTGCTATGAGCATGTAATATGTCTAGGCATGAGGTCGGTGCACCCTATTATAAAAAAATTCGGCATTTTCCAAACGATGGAACAATCAGACCCATGGCCTGGGTACTCCTACAAAATATCACTCCATGAATATGGGGAGGTCATCAATGGTCACTGTAAATGTGTTGAACCTGCATAGAATAGATCTAGATAAACAATAATACACACATTTGCAGAGAGAATTGGAGAAAGTAGAAGAAGGAGAGAAAGAATGAAAGAATTCTCATTAACCATTTTCCACACTCAAAGAGTGAATAATTTACAATAGATATAGGCTACATGAGTAACTAATGTGCCATAGTGGTGTTCTAGAGTGATCTAGACACATGCCAATAGTTACGGGAGTAAACTTCCACCTAGTCTAGTCTCTCAGGCAATTACGGGACTAAACTGCCACCTTGCTGAGTTAACTAGTCAATCAGTCTTCAGTTAACTAACTGAAACATAGTGTAGTGAGGAGTAGATCAAGGAACCAAGGTCAATGCATCAATATGGTGATGAAACCAAGTCAAGTGCACATTAACAATTTGATGATCCCAATGTTGCATGGTGACAAAACCAATGCAGCATCTAGACTCAACTCAACTAGTCAAACTGAAGTGTCAACTGAAGAGAATATTCTCCAAGTGGAATATTCTCCCCTAAAATATAGGAGACGGGATAATGACTAATTATGAATAATAAACAAGGAAAAACCTTAGGAAAAATAAATTCTAGGTGTGTGTGAAGAACCTCCACACCCCCCCCTGAACATCACTATGGGAAAAATAAAGAATGGGTCTCGGCAACGAGGCCATGTTAGGTACCCAAATACAAAAGATACACTGAAATAAAGTGAGGAAAGAGGTAAAAACTCATGGGAAAACCCCCCCTCAAATTATAATGCATAAAATAAAAAAATGAGAAGGAACAAAAATCGGTTGCTAAGAAACCCTGCCCTTCACTCCAAGAAGACCTCACAATTGTGCAAGTTTGTGCTCGTTGAAGATGTAGATGTCTACATAGATCTGATGAAGTAGATGCACCATTGAGATGTACACACATATCCATTTTATCTTCTTGTAATTAATAATATCCAAATAAAGTTTGGATGCAACTTTGAAAACCGTAATTAATAATATCCAAAATGCTGAAATTTTGTTGATTTTAAAAAAATCATAACTTCACTTTTTGGACTCCTTTTCAGATTTTTTTTTTCTTTTCGAAATTGGATATTTTCCCGAGAGGAATTCAAATATCCAATTATTTTCTACAAATTTTTCTTAGAAAATATAAGAATTGAGTCTAATGTGCACGACTCTCTTTTTGTCTCCTGAGATGCATGAATGGTGCATGTTGTGAGTGGGAAATCCCTTTACGGAATAACACTTAGGGTTTTATCATGCATGCAGAACTGAACTAAATATTCCTACTTTCTACCGTCATCCCAGACCTAATCCCCATTATTCTTAAGCAAATACTTAGTTAAGAAGATCAAGTGAGCATACCTTATTTCAGGCATTTGATGTCAATCCTTCTTCGTGCTTGATTGCTCTTTGACTGCAGCTCTCCTCCCAAGGATGACTTGCATTCACACAAGACGAACAAATAACTCCACATGCATTTGATATATAGATTAATTGGTTAGAGATTCAATCAACATGTATGCAATAAACCATGAAAACCTCATAAGGTGGGACGGGAAAAGTACTTCTTTATTATTAACTTCAACAAATCAACTTACAATGGTGAAGCCGACCATTGCTTCACAAACCTAGTCCTGGGCTCTTCTTCAACTATCCTCCAACTTCTTTTCTCTATATTTCTCTTTACACAAGGAAGGCTAAATCTTGGGACAAAGGGAATGTGCAATTGGGTATAGTTTATTTTCTATGATTCTCCTCTTCCAAATGGGACCCTTAACCCTTCTTTTATAGGCTAGAAGAAGCTAGGTATTTGGTCAAACCCTCAGCCATGCATGGTCTAAAGGTTTAGTTAACTCTCCCAAAGTTGTGTGTTCCATCAACAACTTTCCTTTTTTTGTGCTTGTGTAGGTACACGCGGGTTGTCTTGGGTCAGTTAGCATGTACACGCATGCAATAATGGAGCAGGGCACATGGGCCTTTATAAAAGGGGTTTTTAAGAAGAGTTGTTCAACAATGTTTTGGAAAAGAAGGAATATAAGATGGCCTGATGCGAGGTAAGAATGTTTGGTGAAAATTAGGGCTATAATAGATGCCCCCTAATGTGTGAGGTCAGAAGAGAATTTGATGGCAAAAATACATTAACAATCTTCACCGATGTGCCGAACAAGTGAGCTCAAGGACCAGAAATTGGGAGGTGTCATCTGCAAAATAATAATTGTCTCATCCAGGCGGGCATACCCATGCTCGAGATAAAATAAAATCATTTCTACCAATAAAATACATTGTAGATCCATTTCATATAACTATATAAAGTGTAGCTGCGAGCAATACACAACGAAGCTACATCTTGAAATCAAAAAGATATTCATGTAGAGTATCCACCTTCTAGAAGCTGATAAGGCCTAATGGATGGAGATGAGTTCTTCAGATCTCAAGAAACAACTTCAAAATCTTCAAAACTCGTGTAGGAATGTAATATGAGTGTACGACTTCACTACCCAAAGGTCTTCGACAGCTTGACAGTCATGGACTAGAGAATCTTGATGATCAGACTGAAGGCTTCATTGATTTCAAAGAAAGACTTGATTGGACGTTTAGGATGGTCGAGCATGATGGCAAGAGACAAACTGCAGAGGGGGCGACTCAGGCTTGGTAAAAACTTCCCTTGGACAATAGCACGATAAATGATGAGACTTAGGAAGCATGGCATTAACATAAGTTTATGAGGTAGGAGGCGACGCAAACTCTCCATATTTTTGGAAGAATAACCAAATGGAGGAGGACATGGCTCTATGTAGTGAGAAACAAATTCCCAAGGTCGTATTAAATCCCATAGTTTGACAAACAAATAGACAGACATGCTTTATCCAAGGGAAACTCATTATGCTGCCAATAAAAAAAATACTTTTCCCTTCCTCTTTTTGGGGTATATTTGATTTTTTTGTCTTTTTCAATAATTTTGGAAAAAGAATAAAAGAATGTTACGTTACAATGGAGGAACGAGTGTTGCAAACATACAATTTCAAGGCACAGGGACAAGACTGATGTTCAAAGTAAGGACACTCGGGAAAAATCCTCTAGGAGCCAAAGGTGTCAAGATGCAGAGGCAAAGTGCTACATGGATTGCATATAAGGCATGCTTTAGATGGTTCAGTTGAGAGAAACATGGAGCCGACATTGGGCCAAAGACGTGGGTATGAAAATGCGATTAATAAAACACACAATGGTAACGCCCTTCGATGTAAGTTTAACGAGCTCAGAGAAGGTAAGCTCAGTGGTTTTTCATATTTAGAGAGCCTGAAAAAACATAAAAGGAAACTCCATTGGGGTACCTTTTTCGTAGGTAGTCTAGTCGGTTTGAAAAAGGAGTAAAATAGCACCGAAAAGATGTCTATTCAAAACCATTTTAACGAGTGTGATAAAGACAAGATCACTCAACCATTTTTTCATTTTTAAGGAGTCTGAAAAAAAACTTAATTATGGACTCTGTCAGGAATGTTCTTCTGGACCATTTTAATGAGTGTGAAAGAATAAGGTCACTCAATGATATTTTCAATTTTAGGGAGTCTGAAAAGATCTTAACTATGGACTCCGTGGGGGTTCCTTTTTCATAAATTTAGTCCCTCAGGCCCGAAAAAGGGTTAAAATGATACCTGAGAGTACTCTTCTAGAGAATTGAAGTTCCTTAGAGTATACCTTTGTTCGTACAGTTGAACGTCCAGACCGAAAAAAGGGGTAAACTATCACTGGATAGACGTGACTTCAAATTTTAGTTTAACGAGCGTGAAAGGCCACAAGATCGCTTGACAATCTTTTCATGTTTAGAGGGTCTAAAAAGGGCTTAAAAGAAGGCCCATGTAAGGAATGTTCTTCTGGACCAATTTAATGAGTGTGAAGAAACAAGGTCACTCGAAAATCTTTTCATATTTAGGGAGTCTGAAAAGGACTTAAAGAAGACTCCATGGGGGCTACCAATCATGTATGAAACTAGTTTAGGTAGAGCCCGCTACTAGGCTCAGACCAGGAGTCTCTTCAATAGTCAACTTGGGAAGTCTCCCAAAAGCGAAGAAAACACAAACCACAGTGTAAGTCCTCCTATGGTATAGAAACCGTAGTCATGGCTTCAAGGATAACCTTATTTGAAGGCAATTCAAAATCTGAGAAATCACACAAATGAGGGTCAACAGTCCCAAAGGGTGAAGTAAACTGACCATACTCCATTTGATGATGGAGGTTCTGGCGAGGACTAGTAGATTTTATCAATGAATATTCACGAGCACGAGGGCTTGAGGATCTACAAACAACGATATTAGACTCGGAAGGATACTCAAGCCCACTTGGACTAAGAGGGGGAAACAAGGGCTCCCATGCCGCCATTGGATAAACCAATGGATCAATTGTTGAGACTAAGTTTCGGGAAGGCCAACATGATTTCACAGGTTCTTGCTCAGAAGCAATTGAACATCGAGGATAAGATGCCACATAATTAACCCGTGGTGGGGTAGAGTCTACATGAATGATAGGAACATATAAAGGGGTAGTCTGAAATAATGCCAAATTAGGATGGTGGTTATCAAATTCCAACTGGTTGATAGTGACAATGCTTCCATTGTGAGGAAAATGCATCACCTGGAAGAGCATAAACACCAGAGCTTTCATAACATATACATAATCCCGCCCGAGAAGCATATTGAAATCTAACGGGCCTTGCACCACTATAACATCGACACAGACAATCTTCCCACATAACGAGATAGGAAACTGAGGAAGAACCGAAAAATATTCACTAGGACATCTGTCAAAATCCAACAGTTCATGCGAAGAAGATGCAAGCTTGATATATCCCAAGACTTTCCAAACCGAGTAGGATAAAATACTTGCAGAGGCTCCTTCATCCACAATACATAGATAAATGTTTGTTGAATTAACTTCAACCCTTATTTGAAAAGGTGTGGTGAAAGGAAGACGAGGCTCAAAAAGGTCATTCCAATCAAAGGAAACCATCCTAGGGCTTGGAGGGGGTGTTCTCAAAATGAGCAGAATTCCCCCTTGTTTTGAAAGTACTGAACCAGAAATGCTAAAAACATATTCAGTAGACATGTCACTCCCCAAAAGAAGAGTGGGATCATCCGATGACTACATCGGAATGACCACTTTCACAACTAATGGCTGAATAGGTTGTGAGACTACATGGTCTAAAGGCACCTCACCCCCTAAAAGAGGAGTGGGATCAACCGATGAATGCATCGACATGACCACTTTCTCAAACAATGGTTGAATAGGCTGAGAGACTACAAGGTCTAAAGGCACCTCACCCCCCAAAAGAGGAGTGGAATCAGCCGATGACTGCATCGACATGACCAATTTCTCAACCAATGGTTGAATATACTGTGAGGAAACCTTAGAAGACTCATAATCAGAAGAGCTTGTAGACAAGGACCACAATTTTTGTACCTCTGGAATGCCAGGATATAAATGAGTAAGGTGATCTCCCTTGCAAAGATTACAAGGGAACTTAGGCTTACGTCCTATCCTTCTAGGTTTCTCAACAAAATAAATTCCCCCAACATGATTGGAAGTGGTTGGTTTCACATCTCCAACATGACTTGCAGAGGTTCGTGATGGGTCGATAACATGACTCACAGAGGCTACAGACCTATTGCTAGTATGACTAGTAGGGACTGGACTTTTTCCCCCAGCATGACTTGTAGAGGGTGGGTGATTTCCCCCAGCATAACTTGCAGAGGCTGGGTGCTGGTCTTCAATGTGACTTGCAGAGTTTGTCGACCTATCTCCAACATGATTCGTAGAGGTTGGTGATTTCTTCTTCCTATTATTCCTCTTTCTATTTTGTTTAGACTTTCGGTTACTAGTAACTGTACTTTCACCAAAGGTGGGAGAAGGAGGAGGAGAAGACTTTGCTGAAAAAGAAACATCAACAGGGTGCCCATGACATAAAGTTCTTAACTGAGAAGCATCAAGATCATTTGGGACATTTGGAATGGTACCCAACCAAACCGGTAATCCCACATTCAACCTAGGAATGTACAAAGTGGCCATCAAAGGGACACCAACATTTCTGAAGAAGGGAAAAACACAAGAATCCCCTTGTGAAGGGGCTCCTTGGTTGGTATCACTGAGAAATTTAGCCATGAATATCTTATGCACAAGTTCTCCCTTTTCAGGATCGTTCAAGTCCGTAAAAGTCTCACACACTGACTCTGGTGAACTAGTGTTATCAAAACAATGCTTATAAAGAGGTGGCTCCACGTTTCTAAGTGAAAGACTGAAAAGTCCTCTCAACCGGCAGAGTGGGAGGTCTACCACCCTAGGTCAGAGACCCAAATCCACAACTGACTAACTCACTATGGAAAACTAGGGAGCACAGAGCACACACTAAAATTTCCTAAAAGAAAATCAAGCAAACGACTAACTAGTTGGAAGAACAGTTACACCAACGAACACTAGAGAAACTTACCAGTGCAAGTGAAACTCGAATATGGAAGCACCCTCCAGGTATACTCTACAAAGCGTGGCCCAATGTCTGCCATAGGTACTACGGTATACCCCCGCAGTCACCTGTGTAAGTCCCTAAAATAAAGGCAACTAGGTTGCCAGCTCGTGAACAATCACTAGGTGGGTATAGTCGTTAGTCGGGTGGACGACAATGAGAAGGGTGTCAAGCCCGAAACCTATCAAGGGTATCAAAATCAAGTGTTTTGGAAGATGACTGAGGACCTCTAATGGATTCGAGACCCATGAAGATTTCTGGTAAATGCAATAAACGGAATCCCAAGACAAGTCCTCTATATGCATTCCCCACTACGCTTGGTTCGGCCTTGGAGGGGTTATCTCCACTACCTTTCTGCACGTGACCTCATGTTTAGCCCCTGTGTTAGAGGGGGGTCCCAGATAATTTCCACATTACTGGACTTATACACTCCTTAGAATAGGCTCGTATGTTTGTTTTATAGCCTTGAAGAGTTTCCTCTCCAACCTAAATCAAGGCTCTAGCATAATCTAGTTGATGGACCCTACAAACATAAAGTCTAGTAAATTTTAATTAGCGTTCTTTTTACTAGATTGATTTACTCAAAAGGGTATGGTAGTGCAACTGATGGTGTTAAAACTCTTGCGAAAAATGATGAAACTTATATGAACACTGGCAAAGAATGATTATATTTTATTTTTTGAAATGCTTTTAGAATTAGAAGAAAACACAACACTATGCTAATTTCTTTTTCTTTTTCAAATAATAATGCAAAGAAAATGCCAAGAAAGAAAGAGATCTAACAAACTAAGTTTTTTTTTTATATTTTCTTCCAATCAAAGCAGAAATAAAAAAATATTCTAAAAGAAACTGGGAATTGTTTTTCAAAATGCAACTCATTTTTTCTTAAAATTTCAAGCTAAAAATAAGTTAAAGAAGCTAGGAAACACAAAAAATGTTCTAAATGAAAAAGAAAGATATAATAGAGTCCAAACCTAGGCTAAGTTTCTATGACAGAGACCAAGAACCCTGAGAGATATAACTCTTGACAAGGAAAAGGATGACTGCCTCTCCTTAAAAAATAAATTTCTCAACAGGTACGGTGCTGACAGTTCAACAACCAGCATGTGCACACGAGCTGTGTAAGGTCGGAGTGTGTGTACACACATGAAAACCATGTGCAGGCCACGTGTACCTCTGCAAATCTTCAAAAATGAAAAGACAAGCAATCAAGCACTGGCAGAGACTACTGGTATTGAGAACTAGAATCTCTTGAAGACTCAGAAACTTACTTTGATAGAAAAAGGAAACAATTGAAGGAACATTTCATAGAACAAAACCAATCTGAGGTGAAACCTAAGGTATAGACTGCAAATAATAAAGACTGGAATGAGTTCTAGAAAACCCCTAAGAAGGATTATTTCTGACAGGGGAGAGGATGACTGCCTCTCTAAAAGAAATTTCCTGAAATCATACACGGGACTGACACTTCCTCAGCTAGCGTGTACACGTGGGCTGTGGGAAGGTAGGGATCAGGTACACATGTGAAGACCTTATATAGGACACGTGTACCTCTATGGGTCTTGAAAAAAAATTGTAGTCAAGAAAAGAAACACAGATAACTGGTATGGAAGACCAGAATCTCTATCAGCTCATACTTTTGCAGAAACTTAAAAAAATAGGAAATGAAACCAGTTTTTAAAAATACCCAAAAAATATTCCCAAAAACCCTAGATAATCCCCAATATGGTCGCCAATTATGTTGTGAGTGGGAAATCCCTCTATAGACTATCACTTAGGGTTTTATCATGCATGCAGAACTAACTTAAATTTTCCTACTTTCTACCGTCGTCCCAGACCTAATATCCATTATTATTAAGCAAATACGTAGTTAAGAAGATCAAGTGAGCATACCTTATTTTAGGCGTTTGATGTCGATCCTTCTTTACGCTTGATTGCTCTTTTAATACAACTCTCCTCCCAAGGCTGACCTACATTCAGACAAGACAAACAAAGAACTCCACATGCATTTAATATATAGATTAATGTGTTAGAGATTCAATCAACATGTATGTAATAAACCATGAAAACCTCATATGGTGGGATGGGAAAAGTACTTCTTTATTATTAACTTCAAAAAATCAACTTACAATGGTGAAGCCAACCACTTCTCCATGAACCTGGTCCTAGGATCTTCTTCAATTGTCCTCCAACTTATTTTCCATATATTTCTCTTTGCACAAGGAAGGTTAAAGGTTCGGACAAAGGGAATGCACAATCGAGTATATTTTCTTTACTATGATTCTCCTCTTCCAAATGGGTCCCCTAACCCTTCTTTTATAGGCTAGAAGAAGCTAGGTATTTGGTCAAACCCTCGGCCATGCATGGCCGAAAGGTTTAGTTAACTCACCCAAAGTTGTGTGTTTTGTCAGCAACTTTCCTTTTTTCATGCTTTTGTAGGTACATGCGGGTTGTCTTGGGTCAGCTAGCATGTACACGTGTGCAGTAATGGAGCAGGGCACTTGGGCCTTTATAAAAAGGGTTTTTAAGAAGAGTTGTTTAATAGTGTTTTGGAAAAGAAAGAATCTGAGATGTCCTGATGCCAGGGAAGCATGTCTGGTGCAAATTAGGGTTATAACAGTGCATGGAGAAGTGTCTAGATGTGACTCCTGAGATGTATGTCATATATATTCCACATGAATTTCAGAAAACAAATATGAAATGGAGTAGACATCATCTTCAATTAATGGAATACAAATTTGTGCAAATACTTTTGTAGAAGACTCTTCATAATAAGAGTCTTGATCTTCTGATGGCTTCTCTTCTGGCTCTATCTGTTCAACCTCCTGCATGAAATATTGACAATATTCTTTATTCCCAAATAGAACCTCCAATCTGGTCCATAATTCATTTGGAGTTGATTCTTGTGATTCTTCATATACTCGATGGAAAAGTTCAGGAGAAACAGACGTGTAGATATTTCCTATGGCCATATCTTGTCTATTGAGAAAGTAATTTTTCTCATCAGTGGAATTAGGTGTGACTCCTGTTGCCATAGTTATTTGGTACAAGACTCTGCATCTGATATGAATCATAATTTTTGGATTCCATTCCAAATAGTTATGAGGCGTGAGAAGTATTGTCGATGAGTAAAACATAGATTCCATCTTTCTGTGTTCTTCAATATTCAGTACCTGCAAAAATAATTTGGTGTAGCTTTTGATTAGCAGTCTGTCAGATTTGACACCATTTAATTTTGTTGAACTTGCACTGAATATATCTAGATAAACAATAATACACACATTTGCAGAGAGAATTGGAGAAAGAAGAAGAAGGAGAGAAAGAATCAAAGAATTCTCATTAACCATTTTCCACACTCAAAGAGTGAATAATTTACAATAGATATAGGCTACATGAGTAAATAATGCGCCATCATGGAGGTCTAGAGTGATATAGACACATTCCAACAGTTACAGGAGTAAACTTCCACCTAATATAGTCTCGTAGGCAATTACAAGAGTGAACTGCCACCTAGCCGAGTTAACTAGTTAATCAGTATTAGGTTAACTGACTGAAACAGAGTGTAGTGAGGAATAGATAAAGGAATCAAGGGTAATGCATCAATATGGTGACAAAACCAATTCAAGTGTGCATTAACATGGTGATGATCCCAATGTTTCATGGTGACAAAACCAATGCAACATCTAGACTCAACTCAACTAGTCAAATTGAAGTGTCAACTGAAGAAAATATTCTCTAGGTGGAATATTCTCCCCTAAAATATAAGATACTGGATAATCAATAATTATGAATAATAAACAAGGAAAAACCTTAGGAAAAATAAATTCTAGGTGTGTGTGAAGTAACTCCAACAGTCTCCATAGGCACAYTGCGCATGAGGGCTTGAAAGTTCTGGCCCGCACTATGAAAACTCCTCGCTGCATCGTCACTTGGTATTTCCTCCTCTCTGCCTCTTTGACTATGTCACAGGACATTAGTTGGTATCAAAGGTCCTCTATCTACATAAAAKTAAGGTTCATGTTAATACGTTGGATCGCACAAAAAGTTATAAATAGTTATATATTTTCAAAAATTAAAAATTAAATAACACAAAAATGAAAGGTTACCTATGTCCTATAGCTCATAGTTGGCAGGGATGATGACATTGGGGTCATTTGTGAAGTCAATTCCCGCATATGGGTAGTCCTCGATGAAGGGAGTTTGTCACTCCCACAAACCAAAGAAGCCGTCATCAAAGGGGTTGGACATTTTTCCACATCCTAAGTGATCTATGAGTTTGGTCTAGTGGACCATGGCTGGCCATGGTTTTCAGTGTCCCCATATCTATGTTCGCAGGATCATCATGGGAACCCACTCAAAGAATAATCTACATAGGAAATACCGAAGAAAAAGTTATTTTCCTTCCGGAGCTTACAGTTTGTCAACTGTGATTTCATGTTGCTAAGAATAGTAGTGTTCCAATCATACATAGTAGGGTATAGTAATTCAACCCCATAATGCATTTGTGCCCTCGATGCCAAATGTAAAGAGTTGGATCCCATGATTCAAACCAAAGTTTACAAGGTGACTCGATGTAACACCCCAAGGCTGAGCACCTGCTGAATTGTAATTATGTTTATAGGTTGGTGAGCCAAGTGTTTATAAGATGGAAGAATTATGTGTTTATTAGGTCGGAGAGCCCAGATGCTAAGGACAATGAGTTTGATTTTGTATATGTAAATACTCACATCATTAATAAAATTACATCATTCCCTATAGACCGACCATGAAGAAAGAGTTATGGGGGACTAAGATCCACTAGGTAGGGAAAGAGAAGGGGATAAGTGTCTAGGAATATGGGCTAAGCTATAGGGATTACCTCTAAAGTAATAATATTATATTATTATTTCCTAGAGGCCAAGGTTTGACATAAACATGCTTTCCTAAGTTCCTGAGGAAAGGGAGTGAGTGTTAAGTGGATCTCATGAAGATTCAAAAAGACATGTGCCAACCTAGATGCATGCAAGTTTTAGGTGGGAAATTCATCTCGTTGAGGGTTCCCCTCGCCATTCTCACAATGGTCACCAATTTGGAAGTCATCCATACTCCCCAATGATGCACACATTGAGACATAAATATCCTTCACACAACCAACCATTTCCTCCTTCGTTGATCTCTGCAACTTTTGAAACCCACACAACCATGTTATGAAGCTAAACATATTTCCTGTGAAACACAACATGACTTTGTAGTGTCTGAGCCATATCCCACCTTATAATTTGTTGTTTCTACCCACATTTTATTTGGAATGGTGTGGCTTGTTGTCATTTCCAAATTCAATACCCAATTTTTGTTGCGAAGGTTACTTGCTGGAATTAGGAGTTGATAGAAAAGGCAGGTTGTCAAGCCTGTGAGAAACTCTCTCTAGGTGAGAGAGTGTGTTGAGGAAGTGATTTCCCTTGGAGGGAGTCTCGTAGCAGCTACAGTACTCTGAGACTTTCGGTCTAGCCTGTTGTTGAATCTTTGGAAAGGGGGGTGGACAGCCGATGGAATTGTGATAGTGAAAGTGTACACTCCTGGGGTGGGACAGGCATGTGGGGAATGAGGGTCTGTGGGATATTGGTATAAGTGGATCCTGGGAGAAAATTATTCCTATTGATCTATGCGACTTTCCTGTTGTCCTTGCCAATCCTAAGAATCCCTTTCCCGATGGATTTTAGTCCCAGCTCAAGGGTGACCCATTGCTGAGCATGATGAGTTGCGTGGTCTAAGGCTGGGAGGTTCATGGAAGGTCTTCTCTCAGTTGGTGGTCATCTATTAAAATATAAGTACCAAATATATGTTCTCTATATGATGTGTATCTTGAAATAAAGTTATAATGTTATTATAATTGTCAGTGTATATTGCATGTATGTTTCATGTTGTTTTCACATGAATAGGTGTATGAACATAATGCATAACTGTTTAAATTGCATTAGATAAATATGTATATAAATATATATGGTATCAGAGAATGAAATTTATTTGGTGGCCTGGCCTATTCATTTAAGGCTAGGAATGTCACAAAATGGTATGAGAGTAGAAAAACAAAGTTACAGTCATTAAGTAGCATTGCCCGACCAAGGTTTGGAGGGATGAGGACATTACAGATTGGTATTAGAGCCATGGTTTCAACACTGAACTTGGATGGGCCATGTCAGTGGTTAATGAGACACATATTTCAGAGTGAATTGTTGTCGAAAGGGACAAAAATTTGAAGTTTAGAGCGTCCTTGAGTGTTAGGAAGGCGTTGTTTGAATACTTGGATTTTTTTTAGAAGATCATGAAGTATAGCAGTTCAAGAAAACCAACATAGAAAGAAGTCATAACAACCATTTTTTTGAGCCACGAAGTTTGAAACGGGGTCATATGATCTATTTGGGAGAAGGATGATCCTTCACAACCGTCAGATCTGGGAAAAAGTGCATGAAAATTAACCCCTAATTACTTCAGACTTTGAGACTTTGGCGAATTTAATGTGTGATAGAACAAAAAGGGGTTGAAGCCTGAAGTTTCGAAGTTCCGGAGTGGATCTACACTGTAGATCTGTGGATAAATGCTTGATAATTGGATTGGCCAAAGACAGATCAAAACCATTAGGTAGACTTAAGAGCAAGTGGTAAGTTGCAATGATGAAAAATAGATCTCAGTCAACAGATATGCACGCAAGTGATTGTGAGCCATAGATCTCACAACATTTCGATAGATCAGCGTTCGAGAGAAACAGGGTGTGCTAAGGTAAATTCTTCTGAAGTCCCGAAGTGATGTGGCATGATGAAGTCACCCAGGGTGACATGGAATTCCTTAGTCCTACCAAGCGTTAGTCAGAATGGATCTTTGACGACCTTGTTGGAAAAAAAAAGAATCGACACATGGGGCCACGTGCCACCACGTTAATTTTTGGCATATGTACTATGCAGACTGCAAAAGATAAGTAATTCAGAAGTTTAGAGTTTGGGATATTTGAGGAATGCAAGTGTAAAATCTTTTGAACCCTGAAGTCCCAAAGTGACGTGGCCTGTTGACATGACTAGGGATGACATGGACACATGGGATGTGTGCCACATGTCAGTGAGTTATGTACCCTTCAAATATTGATTATTTCAATTAGAATGTGACACGTTTCACCCTCCTGATTAGGCCACATGTCCACTTCTAGTATTCTGCCACGTGGCACCTCCCTCGAGTGTGGCCGGTGGAGCCCCTGATGAATTGCACAAAGCAACTAAACTTGGTCAAGAATTGTTAAAGTTTGAAAACACCCAAA
>SNQJ01S0027569.1:6527-21797 GCA_010110895.2 Picea sitchensis | reverse complement strand
TCATGTTTTCGAGTGGGTTTTTCGGTTTGGATAGTTTCCCAACAACCATTTCCCATACACAATGAAATTCAACTCCCAAAACCTTTTTGGGAAGATATAAAACAACCATAGAGGGATAAAGAGGAAAACACAAGTCCCTTGGTGCAAAGTTATGATATCATCATCTAGCAAGCCTCCTTTCACTATAATTCTCTAAGCAACATCCCCTTTAGTCTGGAAAATCCAAAGCTTCTTTCTCATTTTATATGGTTGTAGGGTGTGTCCTTATCCCTATATGAGTCATTGAGAGAATATAATATCCACTGAGTTGATTCTTGAGGAATTCTGGAGGAACCCAAACAATTGGCTTCAAGATGTTGCCTAAGGATGGACAAGGTTGTAACTTACCTTTTCCACTTGCTGATAATAAAAGATTATGTTTTCCCCTAGATTTTTCTTCAATGTACATTTATCTTTATGATTATTTTGAATATGACATATAATGTGCACATGGTTTTGATTGCATAACTACTTTCTTCATATTCCTAGTTTTGTATCTATCTTGCAGGATGATTCCAGCAGAATATTGGGAGATCTTTGAAAAATTGGAATGGGGATCGACATCAAATCGGAGAAAAAGGTGCACCTTATTTTCTCCTCTCTATCCCTACTTTCTCCTAATTTAAGTAGTTTTTTTCTTTGGTTTTTGTGTGCTTGTCACTGAGGGGAGACTATTGTCTCTTTCACTTAGTCTTGATCTATTGTGATTACAACCCACGATCATAGAGGAAAAACCCCTTAATCATGTGTCCAAGCACTTGTCCCATACATAACTCAATCCTAAATTCATTGACCAGGAAATAATGGATCATATCATGGACACCAAAATGAGTAACACCTGCCAACAAAACATCCAAATCTATCGGGTTGTCAAAGTAGGGAAGCTTCTTCAGCATGGAAAGTGGCTCACCATGAGTCAAATCCAATATAAGTTTCCCCATATGATGGAGAAACTTAATACAATGGGGAACATTTCCTCCTATGTGGGGGGGGATAATCCAGTCGAATATTGGTCACCACCCACTAGTTCCACTAATTCATAATGGTTCCACATCTTGACAATTTTTCTATATTTTTTTGGGTCCTAAACTTCCAGGGTCATTTTGAGGCCCTAAATGACATTTGTTTTGACGTGGAAACACCCAATAAACATCGAAGGCTTGTAGTGAGCCATTCAAAATGTGTACTTATAAGATATACATTTTTAATGAGATACTAATCTCCCCACAAAAATATTATACGCAAACATAATTCCCTTGGGAAGTTGATGTATCAACTAACCACATCAGTGCCCACAAGCCTTTTGGTGTTTAATCTTATAGGGTAAGGTTTTTGGATGTTTTTCGTGTTTTCTCATTGATGTTTTATGTTAAAATTCCTTTTCGGCCTCTTCTTAATGATCTTGTTATGAATGAGAATAAACAACACATCTATCTATTTAAGGATAAGCTACCACCATTCTAGCTAGTTTGTATGCTTTGCATTTTACAATGTTTTCTATTCCATTCATTAATAGAATATGAGTTAATTGTGTTACTTTCTTTCTTTCAATATATCTATATGTTTCCTTGTTATATATCTACCTTCATTTTTATCTCAATATAATCTGGATCATCCAAGCTCCAATTGGAGGTTGACGAGTTTGAAATTGGTTATTATGTTTTTTGTAAATAGATATATAGACTCTAGTAGGATCTTAAGGCATATTACTATGATAGACTTTGATAGAGTGGTTTATTGTTTGGTCTTAGTCATTAGCAGATTTGGGTCTCAAAGAACCGAAATGTTTTGGAATTATAACTCTTTTGAACATCAATATAAAGGGGTTATGGTTTCCATAATTGTATACCCCCCAAATTTTGTTGTAAATAATACTAGAAAAGACCGACTTATTTCTAGATTAATAAAATAGATATTGTTAAGGATTTTTCAATAACTAATACTAATCATTATAATTAATTTTAAAGTTTATAATAATTAACACTAATTATTATAGTTGTTGTTGTTTATGATGATGATTATGATGATGATGATGATGATTGGGGTGGCACAAGTGGGAGGAACGCTTTTCGTCCCTAGCTAAAATGTTGAAATTAGATTTTATTGGAGTCTAGGGAAAGCCTTCAAAAATCAAGAGGAAGCCTATTCCTTTCTCCAAGGGATACAAGTCACCAAGGAACACCATATTCAACTACTTAATATTTTAATCAACTGAAAAAATACAATAAGATATTTCATTCGGGGAACTTCCCCGAAGGATGCTCGTCTAGGATCTATTGTTAGATGGATGGAACTCTTTAAAGTTCATCCCTAATGTATTTTTTTCCATATTCTCCAGGAAAAATATGGGTCCATTGATCAGTAGAAAAACTTATCTATAACTTTGTCCAAAGGGGTGATTAATATCAATGGGGAGCTCCATTGTATCCTAGTCCACTAATGATTTCCATCACATAAAATTTAGGCAACAACATCCAAGGGCATCATCAGATTTTATAGCATACATCATTGTGACATGCACCCTCCCATCTCACACCTCAAATCTCATGCAACTCCCGGTTTATGTCCTCTCTACACGTATTCTCCTTTCTTGCGATGTGATTTTTCATATAGTTTGTATTTGGGTAGGCTCTCTCTAGTTCATTGAGTTAGTGTGGATGGGAATAGATATCATGCACTCAGTTATGGAATGTTTAGGTGAGTCCTTTCTTCCATCGATCCTCATCATGCAAATCAGTGGCAAGGTCATGTGTCGTGTGGAAAATTCAATAGGGTTCAACATAATGGTTCATTGTATGGAAACTTATTTTATTTTGGTTTGGTGGTCAGTGAAGAATGTATCTATTACATGTCTGAATTGGTGGCTTATTCATCATTCGAGGAGCTTCTTCTTGGTTCATGGATATCTAGGTTGGGGTTTTGTTCTTTTTCACCTCCAGTTTGTGCAGTGTGTTGTGGCATTCTCAATTCTCACGGCTTATGGGAAGGATGGTGATAATCCAACATCTAAATTGGATTTGTAGTAGGATGAACCCTTATCCACCATTCATGAATTGAAAATTTCATTTCATGTTCTCAGTTCTCAAGTATCTTTCATCTTGGATATCCTAATTCAACATAGGACTGCATGAGACAGTCTCATGATGATATGGATGCTCTCCAATACCAATTGGAATATGTTCAGGATCGGCTCTAGTTTGTCTCTACTCTTCCATCTCCATATTTGAATTTAGACGCCTCATCCCCATTGGTTGGTATCCCTCTTCTAGATTTGAACATGCCAACAGATGATCTTGACAAGGAAGCCTTAGTTTCCAAGTTCCTTCCCAAATTTGGTAACTAATGCAATGTTTCTATATTATTATTCTCTGCATATACTACATAATTTTCTCTATGTGGCATTGTATATAATTCTTTCTTAAAGAAGTCTTGTTGTTTTTATTATTACTCAATTTAGGTAGCTCCACTAAAAATTAAACTTTTGTTGTAGTATTGTTTGGGCTCTTTTGACTGTAGATTTTGCAAGCATCGATCACACCCTTTTTTAATAATATAAATATCCGAGTTGTTGTTAAACAAAATGATGATGATGATGATGAGGACGATGATAATGTTATTATTATTATTATTATTATGAATTACTAATTATAATCATATTGAACTATAATTTTTTGCAAATATTTATATTTATTGTTTACCTAGTCATTGAAGTTATCAAAGAAAAAAAAAAGATATTGGATATCAAATATTTATGTAATCAGAACAATTAAACCTTATTTATGTTTGTATTCTCATTAATTGGTTGAGACAAACATTGGTTGATTTATGTTCACTAAAGTATATCTTATGAATTAGCAACTATAATTAATTTAAATTCACAAAACAACAATACGAACCAACCATATTATATACATGTATTGAAAAAACCACTAAGGGATTACAATGAATACTTGATAAAACTACACTCCTAATTCTACCTAATCACCCAAATTTACTTCGCCATTTATATTTACATCATCCTCTTCTTGACCTAGTACAACAATAGCAACATGTACATTTTCAAAACCCTTTTTCCCCTGTGTGTACATGGAATAACAAACCACCAATTTTCTTTCCTTATGAACTTGCATAACTCCTTAGTATAATAAATGGAATGTATGATTGTTGGTGCATGCCAATTTTGGGAAATAAATGAGGCAGCAACGGAAAATAGGGAACACACTGGAATTAGAAGAAAAGTAGTGCTGGAAAAAGAGGAAAAAGAAGCGTCGAGAAAAGAAGTTACAAAGTGGACAAATTGTCGTGGAGCAGTTAGAAAGTGGACAAGCGTTGATAAGGAGAAATAGTTGGATCAAGGACTAGCTGAGATTAAATCAAGGAGAAAGTGGACAAACCTAATCCGCTTAGGGTTAGGGTTTTTGTAAGGGCTTTGTCCCAATTTTGTATAAGTAGAATGTATTAGGACTGTAAAGGTTTTTTTTGGTGAGTAGTGAGTTAGCCATTTTGTAAATAGTATGATAGTGGAGATATGTATTGTTGATATTTTAATGGGTCTTTTGGTTGAGTAGAGGGTCTTGCTGAGAGACTTTGGAAATATGTGGAGGTCAAATTTCATGGTGGAATAAGTGTACAGTGCGCAACACTATATTTTGAATGAATATGAATAAAGAGCAGAAGAGACAAATCTTTATGGATGTAGCCCCAGGGGGGGGTGAACCATGGTATATATGTGTTTTGTGTTNAGGAGAAATAGTTGGATCAAGGACTAGCTGAGATTAAATCAAGGAGAAAGTGGACAAACCTAATCCGCTTAGGGTTAGGTTTTTTGTAAGGGCTTTGTCCCAATTTTGTATAAGTAGAATGTATTAGGACTGTAAAGGTTTTTGTTGGTGAGTAGTGAGTTAGCCATTTTGTAAATAGTATGATAGTGGAGATATGTATTGTTGATATTTTAATGGGTCTTTTGGTTGAGTAGAGGGTCTTGCTGAGAGACTTTGGAAATATGTGGAGGTCAAATTTCATGGTGGAATAAGTGTACAGTGCGCAACACTATATTTTGAATGAATATGAATAAAGAGCAGAAGCGACAAATCTTTATGGATGTAGCCCCAGGGGGGGGTGAACCATGGTATATATGTGTTTTGTGTTAATGTATGCAATTTTTTTGATTGTATTTTATTTAGTAAGTTTATGGTGAAGATGTTAAATGATAAAGGAAATAACATTGCACACTAACAATAAACTAATGGAATCATGCATAATAGCTCTAAATAAATGAATATTATAGCTAGTGTTTAGATCATAATCTTATGTTACAGTAGACAAATAATTTTCATTGAACACATGCGGCTATAATGGTTAATGAAGTCCTATTAGAATAGTGGTGACAATTGTGTGGAATCATATATAATAAGGGTTTCAAGTTTAAATATAAGTAGGTTAAATGCATCTGAGAGAGAAAAACATCCCATCTCATGGTTGTAGACATCTGAGTCCCATGGCCACCCATTGAATCCATCTCAAGTGAGACTCTGCAGTGCAATTTGTGCGTTGTGTTTCCTTCAGGTATCCAAAAGGGTCGATGGTTGAAGGGTTGTTGGTAATCCTGTAGTTAGAACCTGGGTCAGCCCATAAGTAACCAACAATGGTTCAGTTGTCAGTTGGAAATCAAAATATTAGATCGGGAGGAATGTATCACACAATATAGTGTGGGGGATTAAGAAAGAGGATTTTCTTAGGTTGGAAATCCATGAAAGTAGATATTTAAAGATGGTTGACAATTCAGGAACTAGAGTTTTCCTACAAATATAATAGAATCTCTAGGTTTAAGGCAAGAGAGTATTTGGAAAGAAACATATTCAACGAAATAGATGAGGGTTTCTTTAGTGAGTTTACCATGCTATTGCAGGAGTGGATAAAACGGTTGAAAGATACTCATCCAAAAAATAGAGTTAGATCAGTGGAGTGGACAAAAGATAATATTATGTGATTGAAAAGGGTGAATAACAAATTCATGCGCATAATATATTTCTAGATAGACAAGATTGTAGTGGGGTATATCACTAAGTTTGCAGTAGATACAATGAAATATTATAGTATAGAGAAGTAGGAGTTTCTTAAGGTTCCAAGGGGAAGGTACATCAGATCGTTATACACTTTGATCAAGAGATTATTGCACGATAAAGGGGTATTAACCATGGAATCAAATAACTAAACTACCTTGCGTGCATGGGGGATGTAACATACCCATCCACCCAGGCTGGGTCATGCCACTTAAAATTTTCATGATCTAATACCATTTTGTAACATACACAGCCTTCCAAGTTGGGTCATGCCACTTAAAACTTTCATGCTTTGATACCAGATTGTAATGTACCCAACCATCCTAGGGCCGGGGTATTATACCAAAAATCTCTACTTTGTTCAAACTCTGATATACATATATATATATATATATATATATATATATATATATAATGAAAATTTAACAGATATAAAAATTTGACTCATACATAGATTCATGCAGAAGTGGAAGTAAACAAAAACATGCAATAAACATAGGAAATTATCATAAACTTCAGACATGTACTTAAACACAACATCTAAAATTAACATAGAATTGATACTTATCTTTTTATGAAAGCCACTGACTGCGTGAATACATTCCATGAACCTCCCATCCTTAGACCATGCTTCTCCAAGATAACAACAGTGTGTCACCCCCGAGATGGGACTAAACTCCACCTAGGGTAAAGAAAATCCTGAGCTAGGTTGAGACTTTGGAAATTTGCACAATGCAATAGGAAGGATTCCCTCCAAGGAGCCTACTTACGCTCACCACTCACAGAATCTCATTCCCCACATGTCTATCCCACCCTAGGAATATACACCTTCACTGTTCCACAGTCCATCAGCTGCTCCAATTCCCTTCCAGGCCTTCAACAATAGACCAAATCAGGAATTCTCAGAGATCTGTAGCTACTGTTGGAATCCCTCAAGGAGAAACCACTTCCCCAACAATCTCTCTCACCTGGAGAGAGTTGTTCACAGGCCTAAAAACCTACTTCTTCAATCCAATGGCCTCACAACCTACCTCTTCAAAACCATAGGCATGACAACCTGCTTCTTCAATCCATCTCTTAAGTCAAATGGGTAACCTTAGTAGTAAAATTGGGTAAGGCAGGGTACGGGCTGAGAAAAATACTAGTGCGTGCAAGTTACCGAGGTTCAAAATGGAAAAGGGTTCAACAAGGACATAAAATGGCTAACTGTGTGCCTCCTCAGTGCATGAGTGAATGGGGTAAAATATCCCAAAAACAGATGAATTATCCACATATATTTGCATGCATCCTGGATGACACACAGCTCTCTAGGAGCTCTCTTCCTCTCTACTTGGAGTTCATTCCTCTCCCAAAAGGAACTTAGGATAATAGGTTATGTCCAAACCTTATTATTTTAGGAAAATACATTATAATATTCCCTTGGGTTAAGCCCTCAATCTTAGCCCCTTTTTACTAGCCTGTTAGCCCATTCCCTTTCTCTTTCCAGTGGATCTTATTCCCCCATCCTCATTTATCATGGTCGATATACATGCAACGATGTATTATATTAATGATATGAGCATTACATATAAAAAAAATAGGCTCATTAGCCTTTGCATCTAGGATCACTGTCCTAATCAAGACATAAGCCTCCCAACTTATAAACACTTGTCTCACCAGCCTATAAACATCATTACAATTCAACAGGGGCTCGACCTTGGGGTATTACAATCCCCTCCCCTTATTTATGCATTGTTCTCAGTGCATCATATTTATATTTTACAACAAGATTTTCAAAAATCTTCAAAATGATGTGGGTATTCTTCCCGCATAACATCTTCATTCTCCCAAGTTGTTTCCTTAGGATCGTACTAGGTCCATTAGACCTTTACAATCCCTATGGCTCGATTCCAGATATATTTGATTTTCCAGTCCAGAATATGTGCATAATGTGCTTGAAAAACGCTTTCTTGCTCCACCTGAATCACACTCCAATCAATAACATGATTAGCATGAGGTATATATTTCTTAAGTAATGATACATGGAATACATTATGTATAGAAATATATGCAGGCATTGCAATCATATAAGCTACTGGTCCAATCCTCTCTAGGATTTCAAACGACCCATAATATCTGGCTGCCAACTTGGAATGGTTTCCCAACTTTAGGGAACTTATGTTGGTCTTCACCTTCAAGAAAACTTGATCACCCACTTTAAATTTCATGTGAGTTTTTCCCTTTTCAGCATATCTTGGGAAACCTTTAAATTATGTTTTATCCTGAACATCTTCTCTTCCATTTACCTGAGCAACTCTAGGCCAATCACTGCTCTATCAACTATGTTGTCCCAACTTACCAGTGTGTTGCACTTTCTGCCATAAAGTGCCTCAAATGGGCTCATCTTCAGTAATGCTTGGTACCCATTGTTGTATAAAAATTCTACCAAGTGTAGATAATCATCCCATTTAGATGGTTTTCCCATCACATACATCCTTATAATATCCTCTATCACTTGGTTCACTCTTTCTATTTTCCCATCAGACTTGGGATGATAAGTTGTGTTGAAGTTCAGATTTGTTTCGAACCCTTTGAATAATCCCCTCCAGAACTTTGAGGTAAACTTTGGGTCTCTGTCAGACACAATTGTCTTGGGTATGCCATGCAAGTGTGATACTTCCATCATATAAATATCATCAACATTGGTTTCCTTATCAGTAACCTTTATAGGAATGAAATGGGTAGCTTTAGTAAGCTTGTCCACCACCACCATGATAGCATCATTTTTCTTTCTTGTTCTAGGAAATTTGGTAATGAAATCCATTGTCACCACTTCCCACTTCCACTCAGGAATGGGCAATGGCTGCAACAACCCAACTGGGTGTCTATTCTCAACCTTGACCTTTTGACACTCCAAACATTTAGCAATGTACTCATCAATCTCCTTTTTCATGCATGGCCAATAATATTGSCTCTTGACTGCTGCCACTATTTTCTTACATCCTGGGTGTCCAACCTAAGGTACATTATGCATATCTTTCAAAATTATACTCCTTAATTCATGAGAATGGGGTACAYAAAAAAAWTTCTTGTACAAGAGAATTCCATCATTTCCCAATTCATAATCTTCAACTTTTTGTTGCATTTTATCTTGCGGTAATTTTGTTACCAATTCCATGTATTGCAAATCTACTTTTGCAGCCTCAAATATTTTGACTTTAAGATCATTTKGATACATGATAATGGTTGTAGCATGYAGTTCATGCACTCTCTTTATGACTGCATCAACCAATTTGTTCTATTTKCCTTTKATGTGCTTAATATCAAAGTCATACTCATAGAGGAATTCCAACCATTTTCTTTGCCTAACATTCAAAGTTGGCCAATCAAACAAACATTTCAGACCATTATGGTCTATTCTCAACTTAAACCTCTTTCCCATGAGGTAGTTCCTCCACTTGTTCAAGGCGTGCGCTATGGATGCCAACTCCAAATCATGAGTGACATAGAGCCTTTCATGCTCTTTCAATTTTTTGGATTCAAAACATATTACAAACCCATTCTGAGTGAGGACTCCACCAAGTGATTCTTTGAATGCATCTGTGAAAACAACAAAATATTCATTTGGATTAGTAATCCTAAGAATTGGAGCACTGGTTAACAACTGCTTCAATTGTTGGAAGCTCTTTTCACATTCTGTTGTCCATTGAAACTTCACCCCCTTCCTTTGCAAGGAAGTGATTGGGCGAGCAATTCTCGAAAAACCTGCAATGAATATTTTGTAGTAGCCATATAGAACCATGAAGGATCTGAATTCTTTCACATTCTTAGGTTCTTTCCACTCTTTAATGCCCTCGATCTTTTCAGGGTCCACTACTATCCCTTATTCGGATATGATATGCCCGAAATAGTGAATTCAATTTTGATAAAATGATCACTTGCTCAGTTTGACATACAATTGGTGCTCTCTTAACAATTTTAACACCATCCTCAAATTATGTTCATGTTCTTATTCCGAATTAGAATATATCAGGATTTCATCCAAAAAAAAAATGACAAACTTGTCTAAATATTCCCGGAAAACACCATTCATTAAGCACATGAAAACAACTAGTGCATTTGATAACCCAAATGGCACCACTGTGAACTCGTAATGACCATACCTTTTCCTGAAGGCAGTATTACTGATGTCTTTGTCTTTGATCCTTACTTGATGGTATACTGACCTGAGATCAATCTTTGAGAATATCCTTGCATCTTTTAATTGATCAACGAGATCATAGATCCTTGGCAAAGGATACTTGTTCTTTATAGTTACCTTGTTGAATTGTCTGAAGTCAATACACAACTTCAATGTCCCATCTTTTTTATTCACAAATAATACCATGGGACCCCATGGTGAAACACTTGGGCGTATATACCCCTTCTTCAGAATTTCTTCAAGATGCATTTGTAGTTCCTTCAGCTCTAGTGTACTCATTATGTAGGGAGTCTTTGATACTGGAGTTGTTGCAGACATCAAATTTATAGAGAAATCAATATCTCTCTTTGGGGGTATCCCTAGTATCTCCTTAAACACATCCTAAAAATATTTCAGGACTGAGTGATCCTCTAAATTTGGCACCTTATCCTTAGGTGCTTCCTCCATATGAGCTTCAAATATTTTTATCCCTTCATGTAACACTTCTTCAACTGCATTCTTGAGATCTCTCAGAAAGTAACTTCCCTAGGAATTCCTTGGACCGTTCTTGGGTTAGCTTCCTCCTTCAGACAAGTAAATGCCTTTTTATGACTGTCTAAGATAACATGGTGTTGGTACAACCAATCCATACCAATTAGATAGTCATATGAACCCAATGACAAGATGTTCAAATCTGGATTGGTACTTAGCCCATTCATGTTCATTGGACATGATTTAACCATCTCAAGAACTTTTCTCTTAGCTCCTATAGCCTATTGTACTAGCCAATATTTTCCATGCTTTCTTCTTGGAAAATGCAATATTTCCACTACCTTAGGATCTATATAGCTATGCATAGCTCCTGAATCTATTAAAATAGTAAAGGAATGGTTATTGATCATACCTTCTAATTCAATCATGTGTGATTAAAACTCTTCTTGCTTGTTGTCCAGGGTTGCATAGATCCTAGATACACTTCTTCACATGTCCTCCATTGTTTCTGCTAGTTGTACATTGTGGAAATATCTCACTTTGTCACCTTTGTAAGGAAAATCTCTATACTTATGGTCTCCTTTTCATCCCCAACATTGAATGGGTGTCTCCCTTGGCCTTTTCCCACCTGCCTAAACCATTATGTGCTCTCTAAAAGATGGCTATCCTTGAGGAATGTTTTTGAAAAATGGTGTCTTGTTCCCCTTCTGCCTATGTTCCCTCTTAAACTTATTCTTGTCTTCCCAAGATATTTGGAAAGTAATCTTTCCCTTATGTTGATCATATAAGAACTTGGATCTCTTTATGGTTTCCTCCAAAGTCTTGGGATCATCATATTGAATCTTTTGATTGATGAAAGATGGCAGCCCACTCAGGTACCTCTGAATATTAATGGTCTCCTCCTTGATGAAGGAGACATACTTCAATAGTTCTAAAAATATCCTTTGATACTCATCAATAGTCATGCTACCCATTTTGAGTTCAAAGAACTCTTTCAAATTTTTGTCATAATACCTCTTGGTCAAGTGTTTCTTCTCAAAATGCTTCTTGAATTCCTTCCAGATAACATTCTTCCTCTAATGTTTTGTACTTGCACAATCTGATCCCACCACATGGATGGCTTTCCTTTTAACTAATAGATAGCAATTATTTCTTCTGCATGAGAATAATAATTATGTAGTTGGAAATATTTTCTCATGCACAACATCCATGTCTCGACATCTTCATCTTTATTTTGTTCTCCATCAAAAGTAGGAGGTTTGATCTTGTTCATTTCTCCCTTCAATTCATCCACCCTATACCTCCTATGCTTCCTAACAGAATATGGAATTGAGATGCTATGTGATCTCCTATTGGAATGCCTTTGGGAGTGATGGTGAAGTCTGTTATCACTCCTTGATCTTCATTTTCCCTCAGGGGTCTCATGGCTTCCTGATTTGCTGGAGCCACTCTCCTTATCCAACTTCTTTTCAATTATGTCCAAGATTTTCATTGACTTCATATTGAAGTCTTCCTATTGTTACTTAGCCTTCATAAGCCTCTTATTATCATCCTTGTGGATCTGGACATTTGTCTACAATTTTTTGAGGGTTTCAACTAGATTTATGTCTTCCTCCTTTCCTCCACCATGTCCATTTGAGTTGGTTCCTTCCATACCCAACTGGACATTCATCCCTCTGATTTCATATTCTTGGATATAGATCTTTTTATCATCCATCACTCTGCACTTTGTGTTGATTATGATCTACCAGCTTTTAATTCTACAAAAATGTGAAACCAATAGAACATTGTCAAGCTAACTGTTCCTAATAATTTCATGAAAAAATTAACCATTCTGATTCATTAGTATATATAAGACTTATTTTCTGCCAATTTCCCGAGAAATTGACTATTTATATCCAATTTCTGGTTGAACAGTTATCTTCTACTATTCAAGACCTTTCCAATGCCTATTTCCATGCTCAATTCTGAGTTTTGAGCAAGAAGTTATAGATACTTGAACAAATTGTCTTTTCAGTGATGCAATCTTGTACATGGATTCTTCCAACTCAGAGAAAAATTGTCTCTTGGATCCTTGTTGGATCCCTTCTTCAGGTTTATAGGCCTTCCTTACTTCTTTAGGTGTAGGTTTGTACAATCAAGAACCTCACGGGATATTTCTCAAAGCCCTTTCCTATTCTTAAAACATAATTTTGGGTAGTAGCCCCTTTTTCTTCGGCCCCCAAATTCATGTGATCACGGGTTGTGACCAAGTTCTAGGTTGATAGGTTCTTATCCAGAAATTTGATGCTTCGAAGCTTCTGGCTTCATATAATTTCACACGTTCTTCTCTCATTTCTTCTGAACGTTGAACTCCTGAACCTTTTAACTTTCTGAGGCCCACGTAATAATGTTGTAATCATATAAGATGATAACACATATCCCCTATGTGTTGGACTGCTAATTGGTCCAAAAAGGTTCAAAAAAGTATAATTTTGACTGACACATGGCATGTCTAGGGGAGGTCCACATCACCTCTGCTTACATCATCATGCCACGTTATACCCTGTGCTTCGACACTTCATAGCTCTGACACTTCGGGCTTCATAGTTTTTCACAAATCCAAAATTTAAAATCCCTTGGAGCACCGAATTGGAAAACTCGCGAAGGATAGTGGATCAACAGTCCACGACTTCCCAACATCCAATGATTGATATTTACTATAGAAATTTGGGCTTCAGCGCTTTCCAAAGCACTTCTTCTTAGATCTCCTAGAGTGTAGAATTACCGGAGATCCTCTCCTTCCTCCACGTTTCATATCCCGATAAATGTTTGATATTAAATCCAGCCCCTGGAAGTTCTCAATTCAATCAATCAACAACACAATTCCTCCAGAGTACCAAGTCTCCAGACCATGGGATCTACTGTCGCATGTCCTTTCCCGATCATCTGTGAGGATTTACTCTGCTCTTCGGATCTTTGAGTGTCTTTATACTTAAAAAATATTTACCAAGTTCCTCCAGAGTGACAAGTCTCCAGAATGCAGGATCTAGTGCCACGTGGAAGAAAACTAGAAGCAGACACATGGCCCAATTCAAGGGGTGACACGTGTCAAGTTATAACTAGAAAAATAATTCTTTTAAAAGCACAAAACACATGGACATGTGGAACACATATTGTGTACCCACATCACCCCAAGTGACATCATCAAACCATGTCCCTTCAGTGCTTCATGACCTCATAACTTCAAAACTTCAGGACTCTGGGAGTTTAGAGATCTGAAAGTTCTTCCAACAGTTTTCCCCCCGAGATTCGAATGCCTGAACTTCTTAACCTCCCCGGGTGCACATAGTACAAATGTCATCCATCAAGGTGGTGAAACGTGGCCCCAATATCGAGTGACAAATGTTAGGCCCCAATCAGCACTAAGGGCCTGTCAAAAGTACAAAAACAAGTGACATGTGGAAGACTTAGAGTAGGTCCATGTCACCCTAGGTGATGTCATCATGCCATGTCATATCCGACGCTTTAAGACTTCGATGGTTTCTTCTCATCGACACTTTTTAAAAACTCTCGATCTATCGACTGCTGAACAAATGCTTCCTATAGATTTGATACTTTGGCGATTTTGTTTTCTCATTGACCTTTTTCAAAACTCCTAAACTATCTATTATAACCCTATCATTTATAGGATCATCTGTTGACTGAAATTTTTTCACTCTGGATGTATTTTGGCTTGCAAATAATATTTCATTTCTGCAAATTATTTTCACCGAAAAGGAAAAGAAAAGAAAATTCATGATTGTTGACGTTGATTGGTGTTTCCTAACCTCATGGAGACAAAATCAAGGGAAGCATCGCACAAACCCCACAAAAAACACTAAGCCTAAGTTTTTGCTACATTCGCACCTGGAGAATAAAGAACACGCTTAGATCGATGGTTGATTTAGTGATGCATAGATCAACGACTGGCAGTGGATTCCGCACCCCCTCGACTGTTCTGTTTTAATGGTGGGGGGGGGGGTGTCCGGAATGGTGACTAACAAGTGCGCACAGATCTACAGTCATCATGACAACATGCAAATGGACGGTCTACAGGCGATTCCGGACCCCCTCAACGGTTTTGCCTTTAACGGTGGGGGGGGGTTCGGAATGAGGATATTTTTTCCAACGGGCCCTGTACCTACGTTGTTACACATGATTTTGGTCACTCTGGTGATGTATTAACAATGGTGTATTCAGGCTCCCAACAAGGACTTTTTGCCTGAGAAAAGTGGATCTTGTCTCCTTCCAAAAACATATTTTCAAAGTGAGTTTGCAGGCTGCATATGACCTAGGGTGTGAGAATCCCTCATTCTCGCAGGCCACCTTCATTTAGGGTGCGAACTTCTTGCATTTTTCTCCATACACAGGGTGCGAACCTGTTTTCAAGCTTGGAAAAGAGAAGATGTCTCGAGGGTTCTAGAAGGGAATCTTCTAGAAAATGAGTTGGCATTCGTATGGTTGTCATTTTACTGACTTCTCAGATTTGATGGGATC
>SNQJ01S0027568.1:28015-44420 GCA_010110895.2 Picea sitchensis | reverse complement strand
TATAACCAATGTCTAGTGTCTAAATGTATATGAGTTCATGCTAGGTCATGTCTATTGAGTCATATGGAAATTGCGCTAGGTCCCCATAGGTTTTTTTAATGTTTTAGTCAAATAATAAATTTCCCGCAAAACGGAAATTTTTTAATGTAAACATATGGCATCAATCATTGTCAGATGTCATGTTTGTCCTCTTTTTCTAAGCCAGAGCACCCTTTAGACCCCTATTCCCCTTCTATCTAGGCAAAAAAGTGATTTTAATCACTCAAAAATGTATTTCTCTCGAAAAAGACAAAAAAGGGGGTTTTATCGAGTTTCCTAAAAAATAGGGAAGTCAAAAAACATGTCGGAAACATGTTTTTGACATGTTTGGAGTCTAGAGTCTAGTTGGCAGTGACTTCTCCCAGTGAGGGCGCATCCCTAGCTTACTTGGCGTATGGTGGAGATCCCAATGTGTAACTCGACCCCCCACTTGCTAGATGGTGCACATAGAGAGTGTGGCGTCAATCTTAATGAGGGAACTCGCACCACAACTCCACTTCCACTCCACCTCACTACCACTCACTCCCACTTCACTCCACCTCCACCTCCATCACTCCACTCCACCTCACTTCATCTCTACTCTTCCCCACTCTACTCCTTGCGCATCTCATCTTCCACATGTGCCACTCTCCCTCACGCTTGCGCATCCTCTTGGGAATTGACACCCAAAACTAGTTAAATAAGGGTCGACCCCTCTCCATTTGGTTAGTTGGAGTTTGGACGACCTTGTTGTACATGATTGTAATATCTTTTTCTTGCTAATGGAGTAAAGACTTTGGAGGTCAAGATCTATGGTGGTGTGGCTCTTGTATTGGTGAATGTGGTTCATATGAGGTGATTTATTTTCATGCATTGATTTGTATCTTGTTAATATTGGCCAATCTATAGGAATATTGTTATTCAATTGGATAGAGTTGTTAATATCTTGTGTTTCAATTCTATTGAGTATTTACATTTAAGATTCGATATGCATGTGACGTTTATGCTAAAACTATTGCGCCATTTTGAGTCTTTTGTGTAGGTAACACCTTTATCTAACAAGTTCATTACAAGGGGTTTTGTGAATTAGACAAGATCATCTCATCTAGAAGAAGTGAAGGAGCTTGCTTGCATCCCTCATTCTTCAAGGAGTTGGACAGATTTCTCATCTTTGCCTTGCCATCAAAGTGACTCCATTGCTCAAGGATTCCAAGCACTTCAAGTTTATTTCTTTCTCCTCTCTAAATTTCTCTAAAAATGTTTTTTGGTCACTTGGTTACTTGCATGCAAAGAAGAAATCTGATATTAAAGTTTATTATTTACTTTGCATGATTACTTTCCTAAGTCTACTAATTGTTTAGAATTTCATATCTCAAAAAAGGGTAGATTTGGCAAAGGTTTCTAGGCATTCTTAGCTAGTTTCAATTCATATTTCTTAAAGCTAAAAGTGTAGTCATTTATTGCGCTTTTCATTTCAATATTTGGCAATTTAAAAGTGTTTTTCTTTTCTGTCCTAAAGTAGTCTTTAAAGTCTGAAAAAATTCCAAAATATTAGTTTGCTTTCATTTTGCAATTTTTTCTATAAGTTTTGATATACCCCCTAAGCTGTCCCAAAGTGATTTTCGGCATCTTTTGGGGTACTTTGCTTGCTGTTTTTTGCAGAACATTGGACAGCCAAGGGGAAATTCTGTCTATTTTTGGCGGAATTGAAGTTTTTGGAGCATCCGGGAGCTTCCTACTTCATCAAGGAACAATTTTTTCGCTTCCAAATCTTGTAATTCATAGATCCAAAGTTTATAAGGATCCCAAAAGTTATAAAAAAAGAGAAAAAAGGAGAACTCAGTTCTCGATTGTAATAGGCTTAATAAAAGCAGGCCCTTGGAGCCCAGTGTCTTCATCCCCTTTAGTGGGATTGGTGTGTTTTGTGCTTGTCATTTTCTTTATTTCCTTGCAAGTTTCGATCGTCTTATCTCACAAACACACAAGCATAAGGAAATCAATCTTACAAAGCACTCAATATTTTATGCACCTAAAGCACAAAATATATTTCAATTTTTCATGCATGTTAGCTTAGATTTCAATTTTTGCTCTCAATAATAAAATCTTGCAAACCTTTCATTTTCAGTTTCAGTTTTCAAGTTTATTTTCCTTTCAAGTTTAAAATAAACCTTCCCCGCAATTACCGGTGTATGCTCTGAACCCTTGCGAGCCTAGCTTGATCATGGGATTCATCAGAACCAAAATTGTTTGTGCGGAGTAGTATAATTAGGGAAAACCTTAATAGTTGTTACCTTAATGCGCAGGAAAACACCTAAGGGGAGTGTGTGAAATCAGACAGGAACTTTGAGATCTAGGTTCTCCCTGCGTTGGACATCCGACACCCTTAGTGAACTTACTGGTGAGGCCCTGGGGCTTCGGTAGGTTCTCCGCAAGTTTCCAAACAAAGAGGTAACCTTTAAAGAGGCCACACATCTCTCATTAATCTACTTTCAATTTAGCTTAATAAAACACGCGACCAACAACTGCCCACGACACTTTTAAGGCACTGGTTCTATGGTTATATCTTTATGTGTATGAGCAGTATTTTCATTCATTTGTGATTGTCTAACAAATTTATCAATCTTGCAGAATTTGTATCCTACTTGGTTTATGCATGTATCTTTATGAATGGACAAATGCTTTATATGAATATCTTATCTGATGAATGATCAATGTTGAATGTTTCATGTTTTATTTGCAATAAACTCCTAGAATAGTTCTTTTGTTTAATGTAGCTTAAAGAGCCTTAGTATATTTGTTAGGGACTATTCCCTTGGCTTCGCTAGGAGTTGGCCTAGACAGAGGAGTGGAGAATCGGGTGACAGCACCTTGACTCGAGACTTGCCCCCAAGGACACACTAAGTGGATTGAAGATTTCTTCCACGATAGCCCAAGTGTGTATAAGGCGGAAACATGTCTCATTCTCCAGCACTTAGTTCAAGCCCTGTACAGCCTGATTGGAGAGGTTCCTTGTTGCAGGCTTGGTAAAGGGTATTGCAATACATTAAGGGGTCTCCACTAAGACATTAGAAGCAGCAATCAGATAGGAACTGTTTAGCATATTTCATCATCAAACAACGGCCGAAAAAATGCATTTCCAGATCTGTTAAATTGTGTGACGATGGCCATTGTATTAGAGGCACGTGTCCAGGAAGCTACATGAATGTAAAGGTGATGCAAGGCCTGATTTATTTGTGGAAATACTTGCCATGAAGGGGATGAAATTCTGTATGGCCAGAACGAGGTAGCTGAGTTTGATGATTATGCCCAGGACATTGATAATGTGTTTTCCAGTAGAAGTTTGTTTATTGTATCTTGGTTTCCTAAAGATTGAATGATTGAACCTGATCAGCAAAAGATGTATTATGAGGAGCCAAAGCCATATTTAGCACTCTTTCTTCAATCATATAAAGAGGAACTTTCAGCAAATTGCTAAGATCATTTCCAGCACCATTTTAAGTGAATGAAAACTACAGAAAATTCAGTGAAGAAGGCATGTCTTGCAGATTTCACAAGACTTTTCATCATTCAACAGCAATGAATACAGAGCTATCCTTTTAGCATTTCAGATCGGATCTTTGCACATAATAAGGATACACAGTCTAGCAGGCAAGTTCACTTTTAGAAGAAGTAAGGCAACCATTCCAGAAAAAACTCAGGTTGGATATTATGTCAGCCTCTTCAGACCAGTAGCAGCTTGGATGAGGTCAAAATATCCACATGACACAATAAACGCCTCAGCAGCATATGCACCCATATTCTGGTTTGAAGACATTTGATTATGCAGAAATTAGTGATCAAAGAAATGAGATGGCTTGCTCTTATATGTATGGAGCTTTAATATCTTTAGGCTGCTTGTGTTTCTTGTTCACCTTACTGTACCTGAATATCTCTATCTATCTCATTGCTGGCATGCATTTTATATGTGAACTTTGAAGTATATCCAAGATCAAATCTGGACATGGGTATTGTTTTCTTTTGTGCTTGAGAACATTTCAGAAAGATAAGAAATCTGGAGCAGCATGTCGAATCTAGCTATATTCTCAGATCTGATCCACTGCCAGAAAGATACCCTTCAAATCAGCATGTACCTCGGATGCAGGCAAAGAGATGAATTGATGCAGTTTCAATAGAGGCCAGCAACATTTATCGCTACTGTTCAGTGCCATGCAATGATGCATGTAAAGTCACTAGAGTCAAGGCCCGAGAAATTGAAAACTGCAGCAAGTAGGGCGACCTCCAATCATATCTTGATGCAGATCTGACTTATGTCCAGCAGATTCTAAGGCCCAATATGTTGAACACCCTCATTGGGATGATGATAAATGCACAGCCAGCAAAGAGGGCACATCACTATCAGTTGTTATGGCCAAACCTACAGCCTGTAATATCAGTAAGCAGCACAGGGACAAGAGCATTTCCAGATCTGGGAAATGGAGGTTTTGTTGCCACATTCCTACCATACTTAGCATAAATAAAGGGAGCTGTTGGAGTGGGTTGATCCTTTAAAAGCCTTTGATTACAAGACAGATTTAATGATACAGGACAGTGTGTTGGTTTTAATAACCTGCAGTGAATATACACACACATATATGAAGCAAGGGACACAGTGAGTTTACACTGAAGAAACCCCCGAAGGGGAAAATTCTATTAATCAAACCATTCCCGTGTGTGTTTCTATTGTACAATTGGTCCCTTTATATAACAATAGGTGACCATAATAGCTATGTCATAATAAAATGTTTAGTTCAACCATATGCATAACTATCTCCAATAGTATCTCCTTAAATCATTCCATGAATCTCTCAACTGATCTTCATCCCTAACATTTCTCTTTTCTCCTCATCTTTAATTCATAAGTAGACTTCTATGCTTTGTCTACATCATCACAAATCCATCATATAATTTAAACATTATTCATGATTCACAAGTAGAAGTTAATCCTTCATACTCCCCTTTAACGAATACTTGTGATCTTAACATGTAATCATCATCATCTGTCCTTTCAGCTATCTTTTGAACTGGTCCCATTTTCATCTTCTATGATCTTTGTCTTCATCTTTTGTCTTCTGTGATCTTCATCTTTTGGTCTTTTGTCTTCATCCTTTTCTCCTACACATCTTTGGTCTTTATTCTTCATCCTCAATCTTCTTCAATTTTCATCTTGTACCTGCAAAACATAAACATTGTATTTGTTGAAGTCCATATAAAAAAGTTACCATCCACCGGAATACATGGGTCACCAGCTAATGTATCCACTGGTTCTCTAGGAAGCTTTTTCGCGTACATGATTCAGCAACAATCTTCAATCACAAACATTTTGACTCCCCTTGCATCATCATAAATCATCATCTTGGGTTTTCTTTGGCTTACCCGTAACCACAATCTAGGTTTTTCTAGATTACCCTCAACCATTACAATTCTCAAGTGGTTTCACCTTACTACGAACCATACATTACATCAAGTGGTTTTTGGCTGACCACAAACCTTCCTCTGTCATTACAAGTGGTTTTTGATTTACCACGAACCATTCAACAATCAAGTTATGGGGGTATACTTGCCTCATCAAAGCTTACATCAACATATGACTCAAGTACATACAATTTCAAATTTTCATTTCAGGCTAATCTAGCCATTTTACAAACATTGGACCAAGACCATTTTCTTTCCATCATCAAAAAAAATTATTCAAGAAGGACCATTTCTTAGGGATGACATTTTTCATGGATTCACTGCTTTTGCATCTCAATTTTTTAACATACGGTATTCCTTTATTCTTGCCTTGCTTCATTCTTCATTGCCATTCTCTTTGTTGCATCATCCTTCTCTGTCCTTTCTCTTTTTCTTTTTCTTTTTCTTCAATATGCCTTTGCCTTTTTCTTCCTCTATTCATGTCCAGGAGTTCATTTTCTTATTTTTTCTTCTTGCATCTTCTTTTGTCATGAAGCCTGCATCTTCTTCTTTTTTCATCAGTCTTCTTCTTTCTGTTGTCATCTTCTTGCATAATTCTTCATCTGAATCTATCACTACAACACATGCATAAAATAGTTTCTTGTAGGAGGGGCATCTCCATCCAACGAGACACCTATGACCTTGGCTTGACAAACTTAATTGACACACCAATGTCATGATTTGTCATAACTTAAACTTGACTTGACTTTGACTTTCACTATCGCTTTACCAAGACTTCATTACATAACCAAGATCTTTTGGCCTACACTTGCACTTGACTTTGAATTTACTTTTGATCTTTACATCAAGAGATTTCATCTTGACTTTGACTCTTTACATCAACATGCAAACCTTCTACATGCTCCATGACTTTAATTTGCCTTTGACATTCACTTCGGCTTAGAATCTCAACTTTCAACTTGACATTGACTTAACTTTCCAAAATGGACTTTGACTCAACAAAAAACTTCATTACATACCCATAACTTTTGCACTCAATAAGAACCCTTTGTTTATCTTCGACTTGGACTTTGTCTATGAAATAACCCAACATTTAGCAAAGCCCATCCTTTTTTAACCTTTAAATCACTAAGACCATTACTAAGTTTTTAAATCACTCCAAATACACTACCTTCCAAAGTCTCCACATAACTGTTTTTTTAAATAAGAGATCATAACCAATGCCAACATCTCACAAATGCTTAGATATACCTACCAAGTAAATGAGATCAGCGCATCTTCTACTCATCTTTGCCATAGTGAATATAATCCTTCAGATAGTGGCACTTGCTCCACCTCTTCCTTAAAGCTGGTATTTTTGTTTATATGACCCAGCATGTCATCTCCTCATAATTTTGACAGTGATCACTTTACACGAGGACACTCATTTGTAGGACTACAACTACGGCTAAGACTTCAAGTGCTTCTCTGGTTTCAATAGGCTATAGGGCTATAACTTGTGCTTCAACTCATTCTCCTCTTGTACCTTAGAGGATTCCTACCTCATGGATACCAAACACAGATGAATATACTCACAGAATGAGGGAAGTGGAGGGTGATCTTTCTGTTTTTGTTGCTGCATGCTTCTAGAAGTTACTTGCAAAGATATTCACTTTGTTTTTTGAGAGTGCCAAATCACCTATGTTCGTACCACCACAGATGAACTCTACCACACTGATTGCAGTGTTGCCATTCTCATGTTTAACACACTGAATTTAATGCCGCCATTCTCATACTCAACAAACCATTGAAATTGGTAGATTAGCACTCGACATATCCAGCTCCAAGATAGTAGATCTTCACCATCTTTTTCTGATATGAATTTGTGATGAATGGTGCAAATGTAAAAGGATTTCAACCAATAAACCGTACTTGGTCCCAAAAATTTTCAGACCCATAAAAGATGATGTGAACAGAAGCTAGAAATGTGTTCAGACAACTCGCCTTGCATTGCTTAAATATCTTTAACTCATCCAAACCCATTGAAGATCTAAGTCCCAGCACTGTCAACATGGCCCTACTGAAGATCAACATCCTTGGGAAACACTTCTAGTCTAGAATCTTGAATGTGGCAAAATCACCATATGCATAGTTAGTATAAAGGAAAAAATGTGTTCTACAAAACCTTGACGTAAGATATTTACCACACAATCTTTCTAATGGCAACATTGACACATAATAATATCACAAAATAATACAATACACTTTCATAGTCACAATTAGTCCACTCTACATGCAGCACACAGATCTCTATCACAACCTTACAGGCATACTAGTCGATGTATTTTTCACCAAGTGTTAGAAATTTAGATGGATTTCCAGCGTCTTTGCTCTAGTTATTAAATCATGGAAATTTAGATGGATTTCCATGATTTTCAGCTTCAGTAACATAGATATCCATGCCTTGAAACTTGTGACAATCGTAAAATGAATTTGACACCAATGCTCTAATACTAAATGTTGGTTTTAATAACTAGCAGTGAATATACACACACATATATGAAGCAAAGGACATAGGGAGTTTACACTCAAGAAACTCCCGAAGGGAAAATTCTATTAATCAAACCATTCCCGTGTGTGTTTCTATTGTACAATTGGTTCCTTTTTATAAAATCGGTGACCATAACAACTATGTCATAATTAGATGTTTAGTTCAACCATATGCATAACTATCTGCAATAGTATCTCCTTAAATATTTCCATGAATCTCTAAATTGATCCTCATCCCTAACATCTCTCTTTTCTTCTCATCTTTAATTCATATGTAGACTTCTATGCTTGGTCTACATCATTACAAATCCTTCATATAATTTAGACATTATTCATGATTCACAAGTAGGAGTTCATCCTTCACATTGATCTATTTATGATAGCTATTTGAGGACATCCTTAGCGTAGGGATGGTTATAACTTATAACCACCACTGCACATATCTCTATGAGAGCCATACTTCAAGAGGTCATCTGTATGAAGGAAGGATCCCGTAGCCCAAATATAAACACATGGCACTAACCATTTCACAAGGTCAAAGAGTAGTAAAAGAGGTGCACTCTAGCATGAAGAGTGTTTAATGCAAGGATCGAGGAAGTTTTTAATGAGGACGACTCTGGCCAGATCCATTCTTTAAGGAGTTTGTTACATAGTTAAAAGTGTCACTATTAAGGGAGTTGATCCACTTGTTGAGGAATTGGTGAGGCATTAGAAGAAAATATCACTTTGGAAAACACATCGCATATGGCATTTATATGTTATCACAAAGAAGGAAGACTCCCTTGCTCAAATAAGGCATCAAACTCATAATCCAAGGAAGGAGACATCCCCTTTGTTTGAGGAGTTAGTTACATCATTCCTAGGAGGAATGGTTTCCAGCTTATGAGGAGCATTAATGGACCTATATTTAAATTTTAATTAATATCCCTTGGATAAAAGCATGGATCTAGGAAGTTCACATTACTTTATCATTAATCCTTGGAATAAATAGTGGATCTAGAACCACTTATTGCTATTTTGGGGAGAAGTTGTTGAGGAGGTTAAGGATGTAATATTTTAATGTTAATCCTTGGAGAAATTAGTGGATCTAAGAAATAAACTAATATTTTATTGTAAGGAGATGGAGCTTGAAGTGTATAAATGACCAGCTCTCTCCATTTATTTTCCATGGTTGGATTTGGGGACTTTTCCCTTTTGAGTTTTTGTTTAATATCTTGAAGACAATGGAACGTTATAGTTTTCTCCCCTTGTCGCACATTTGCTTGGGTTTACTTGCTGAAGACTAAGACTGGAAATATTTTTATTAAATGGGTGTTGAAGGGAAAAAACATAGATAACATTATTCCTCATCAAAAAGATTGTGCCTTTGTTAAGAAGATCTCAATTGTGGTTTATCCCCTTTTCATGTATCTTTCTGTTTATCAAGGAGATGTTTAATGTATATCTTTCATCCTAACCAAGAGTTAGCTACCATTCACATCTATCTTTGGTAAATGCACCCTCGCACTTGTTTTGAACTTCTCCATAATTTTGGTTTTTCAGAAATAATTTGCTGCGTGAGTCAACAACAAGATAGGTGTGTTTGTAGCTTTGTGTGAGCCCTTAGTGGTTGATGCTTGACTCCCCTTGCCCAATGGACTTGACACTAGTCTTAATCCTCCCATCACTTCACTTGTAAAACCAATTTTACTATTTCAATTTTACTAATGCTAACTCTTCTAAATCACCTTGAGCCTCTTTGTAATAAGCTTTAGTAATCCTAAGTCAGGGAAGCCCCCCTTGAGTTGGAGAAGAGCCCACCTATGAAGTGAGAGAAACTTATTGTGGTGATATTAGATAACTTCTCCAAGTTGTCCTTGGATTTTCACCTTGTGGATTGGGACTTCTACACATTGAGTGAGAGTTCAAGTGGTGACAAGACGAACTAATAGGGGTTCGACAATGGAGTTGTTTTTCTCATTCATTGAAGGCAATCAAAAAATAGTAGAGTTTCATACTTGCACTAGTCAAGGGTTCTCGCAACATGGAGAATAGGTAGCAGACAAAGTATCAAAGCAAAGGAAGAAATTGACATTATAGCAGTTAAGTCCATTGCACAGTGTAAAAGTAGTATAAGAGCACCTTTGTGATCTAAATTCTTTGAAATTCAATAAGGAGCTGAGCAATCCATTTCTATGCTATAGTTTTCCCACATTGGGTTTTTCTAGGGTAAATCCCTTGTGTCTATTGTGTTTGATTGTTGCTTATTTGCAAAGTTCTTTGCAATTAAATATACAATAACAATAACTCATGAGTCATAGTAGCATAAGAAACACAAAAGAGCAATAATTCAATTCAACATTATAATATCTACATTGGTGAATCATGACGGCCATATGCTATACAATTTTGAAACAATCATGAGGATGATGGATGAAAGTTTGTGGCCATTCGCCAACCATTTTATGGTCGCATATCTGAACAACATCCTCATCTTCAGGAAAACCCAAGAAGAGTATCTAAAGCACCAACAGGGATTGAGCACCTTGCGGAAACACAAATTATATACCAACCTGGATAAGTACTCATCCGACATGGAAATGATTAAATATTTGGGGTACATCATGGATGAGTGTGGAGTTCATGTGGATCCAACCAAGATACAAGTCATCCACAATTGGTCAACCCCAAAGACACTAATAGAGCTTCGCAGATTCTGTGACCTCGCCATCTTTTATCACATGTTCATGTGGGGGTTCTCTCATATTGCTTGGCCCCTGAACCAAGTGACCAAGGCTGAAGCCAAGGCACACCTGAACAACATCCTCATCTTTAGAAAAACCCAAGAAGATTATCTAAAGCACATTTAGAAGGGGTTGACCACCTTGCGACAACACAAAGTATATGCCAACCTGGAGAAGTGTTCATTCAGCATGGAAAGGATTTAATATTTTGGGTACATCATGGATGAGTGTGGAGTTCACGTGGATCCAACCAAGATACAAGTCATCCACAATTGGTCAACCCCAAAAACACTAACGGAGCTTCATAGCTTCTTGAGCCTCACCAACTTTTACCACGGGTTCATGTTGGGGTTCTCTCATATTGCTTAGCCCCTAAGCCAAGTGACCAAGGGTGGAGCCAAGGCTGACTTTGTTTGGGTTTGAGGTACAACAAAAATCATTTGAGGAGTTGAAACATTGCCTCTGTTCAATGACAATCCTCATTCTGCCAAATCCATAACAATCGTCAAAATTGAGACAAATGCCTCAGATTATGTTGTCGGTGTAATCCTCACTCAGCATGGACATTTAATGGCTTATCACAATGAGACACGCTCTAACATGGTTCACAGATAACCCACCTATGACAAGGAGCTTTACTTTATTGTCTAGGCCTGTCGACAATGGAAGAATTATATTCTGGGAAAGAAAACAATCATCCACACCAACCATAAGCCTTTGCAATTTATACAAACTTAGGGAAAGTTGCAAAACAAATGCCATCAGAAGTGGTTGACGTACCTTCAACAATTCCACCTAAACATCAAGTACAAGAAGGGCAACACCAATGTAGTTGCAGACTGCCTCAACCGACCTCTAGTTTTGGCACTAACAATAGTCCACAAATACTAAGGACACAAGACCTCAGAGTGGCCCTAGTTGTATGGTAGCAATCTTAACTTCACTGCTACATATAAGACATTGGTCATGTTATCACAATATCTAGCACCTTTGTGCAAAGCCTTTCACAAGGGCTAAAACAAGTGTAACATGGAAGTGTCACCACTATCACCTTAGCAATCACTTCCCTTGTTTTAGTGAAGGATGAAATCCAACACAAGGGAGGATTCCCTCGTAACCTCAAGGAATCCTATAGCAAGATGAGATCAAGTCTACAGCCTCCTATGTTAGTTACTCAAACACACCACCACTAGATCAAGATTTTCATGGTAAGTATAAGGTGGTTTAATGAAGTAATTTCCAGATTTGTATGTGTGAAGTATCGAAGACAATTAATGATATCTAGCGAGTTAAAATAGGCCAAGGAAGTATTCCAAACACTGCAAATAAGAGAAAAAGCTATGGCTGTTGTAAAACATGTATGAAAGATGATAATCTTCAGCAATGTATCAAGTTAAAACAGCAGCAATAAATTAGCACTCTAAACAAGTTAAGCATGCAATAAAACTAGGGCTGAAAAATACAAGTTAAACTAGGGTTTTACAAACAATTACTTGATAAAATGATAGGAGAGTATAAAATTCCTAACCATGCAAGACGTCAAGCCCTAGAGTGCTGAAAATTGAATCAGAAATGCAACAAATGATGACAAGATACTATTTAAGGTAAAAGATGTCAATCAAACCCTAGACGTCTAGCGTAATTATGGCCAAAAATTGAAAACAAAGGTGAAATATGGACCTTGGATAAAACCCTAAGGTAGTCCACTACAAACCCTAGAAAATTATTACATGTCCTTTAACAAGCTTTTAAGACAATATCAAGGGAAGGTAGTACATTACAAACCTTCATAGGATTTTCATGATAGGAACTATTCAAGAAAAATACAAGGAAAAATGCATTATCACTACTTTGATAAGAGCATTCACACTTAATACATTCATAAATAAATCCACAAAGACTTAGAAAGAACACTTACTAGGTAAATCAATGTTCATCCATGAAATCATCCATCAAACTTGAAAAAGCATCCATAGATCATCTCCCCAAGAAGTCACATGAGTTATTCATCCATAGGCAAAAGAGAAATAGAGAAGAGACAAGTAGTAGTAATCTTCCACAAGTAGTAATGATACAAATTAGGAAGCACTTCCTCTATTTATATGAGGAAACCAAGCGCTTCACCCAAATGAGGTAATATCCACTAAAAGCCCCTAAAAACATAAGAAATCCATGATACAAGGTGGATAGGTCTAGGCCGACTCCCAAAGATGCCTCTAAAACAAAGATACAATGCAAAAACATGAAAACGTCCTCTAAAAATGCCACAAGTGTGAGTGTAGAAGGCTCATGAAAGGTGGCGTCATCTCCAAATGGGGTGTAAATGCTCCAAAAGTCATGTCTCTCCCCAAAAGGTGCAAAGTATCATCAAAAGTCATGTCTCCTCATCAAGAAGGTCACATCTCCTCATCAAAAAAGTGTCAACTGATCATATGATGTGCCAGGTCGGCTCAAGCAAGGGCATGACATCATCAAGTACAACGTCMCATCACATGTGCAACATCCTCAAGCTAGGGCATGATGTCATCAAGAGAAAAGGATCCATCACCTCTCCCAAGAGGTGTGTTATCATCATTAAATGCCACATCATCAAACCAAGCCTCAACATCCTCAAAGGGGTGTAACGTCATAGAGGGGCTCAATGCCATCTCTAAGTGACACATCAAGCTCATGGTGCAACATCCTAGATGCAAAGTGCAACATCCAAGGTCCAAGGTGTGTCAAAGGGTGTCAAGAGGCATGCCAAGTCATCATAAGGTCCAACACTCATCATCAAGGCTCCAACGTCCTCCATATGGTGTCTAACGTCCTCCATGAAGTGCAAGAGAAGCATCACCAACCTCCTCCAAAGGACCATGTCTAAGTGTGCATCATCGTCAAGCAGAAGGTCAAATAATCAAGTGAGGCCAACCATCATGGACACAAGATTCATCATAACATAAAAATCGAATCACATTTTAATGCAAAAGCCACGTAAGTAGTTCACATTAGGTATCTTCTTCAAACTACACACTAGCTTATGACTTTATGTAATTTGCCATGTTTAAGTATGGGAGGACCATCATAGAACACTATTATGTGTGTCAATACCCAAGTAGAGGAGTATTTCCCAAGAAACCCATCAAAGTGTAAGTGTGAGTGAGTGATATGACCTGAGGTTTACTTCATGGTCATGGTGTCATTGACATGCAAGGCCACATGTGATGTTCATCTCCATGAGCACTTTTGTAGAGGGAGCACTTAATGCAATGAGTTACCCTTTCCTCAACATTGTTTCTTTCCACCCCTTATCTTGCCTTTTGATATTCATTTATTTACTTTGCAAGCCCCTTTTCAGGTTTATGCATTTATTGCATCGAGATAAGTTAATTAAGTCCTTTCTTTAGATATGCATTCATTGCATTAGGACTTGGGATGATGACCTCATAGTGAGGGGGTAGAGCTCAAGCTTACTTGGCTTTTGATTTATCATTCATATCCTATTATTCTTCTTTTGCATTTTGAATTTTAACATGCTCTTTCCATTTTTTTTACATCTGCATGAACCTCGAGCATTCAAGCCTCTTCTTCTCATAGGAGAATGAAGTACGGACCTTCTTGAGATACATGTAACAACCATTCCCAAAAGATAGGACAACGAAAGGAAAATAGATGGAAAGTGTTAAGTATGGAAGTGTACGAGTACATTACTCCTATCAAGGCCTCCCAATAGTACCCCTTTTCCCCAAGAGCGACAACACTTGGCTAGAATACACATGATGGCCACCAAGGTGAAACAAGGCAAAAAGCATAATTTCCAAGCATCATAATTCATTATCTGACTTCAACCCGTAATCCTTACCTAAATGCCTAATACATTAAATGGAACACTTTGTATGAAACAATGGCTAATATACCTCATGTGTGTTGGACCACCATCATCGGATGAGTATGTTGATCGAATGAGGTTAGCGATGATGAGGAGGAGGCATTTGAGGGGTTGTTGTATGTGGAGAATGTTGGTCATCATCTTTGGGACCATTGTCTACAAAGCGGATCATGAAGAATGATTTCCTCTAGTTACCCCTAGGTGAGAGGGGGTAACAAGTCACGAGTAAACAAGTTTTAGACTTTCACCTCCAAGATGGACTTTTGTGTCATCTGGGCCATCTCTATGTTCCTTCAAGCAAGTGTGAGAAAATGATTTGGGAGGTGCAATACAATCAAGCAGCAAGGCACTTCAGCATGGAGAAGACAGTGGCAATACTACAAAAGTACTTCTATTAACCAAAGCTCCAACAAGACATTAGTAGATATATCAAATCATATGTTGTATATGCCATCACCAAACCTACAATCAAGAAACAAGGACTGCCCACTCCGAATAAGCCTTAGGAGTCAATCTCTATGGATTTTATGTCATGTGTGCACTGTGCCCTCAACCAAGCATGGCCACAGTTGTGTTTTTGTGTTTGTTGATCAATTCTCTGAGATAGCATTTTTGGCTTGTTATCACAGGATTTGTACTCATGCAAAGCCCTCCTCAAGATTCTCAAATCTCGTGTAACTATGGAAGAATCTACCACTATCACCTGAGTAGAGACTGCCCTTGTTTTAATGATGGTAGAGATTTGTTATCGCACAGTTTGTAGCAAGGATAAAAGGCTAGAGATTGGAGAGGGAAACTGGCGTAACTGGAACCAATCCCACCCAATGTCACCACAATGGGATGGTTTTTTCTGTTTAGGGTGGTAAGGCCCAGGGGAGACGTCCCCCGGTGACCTGGGGTTTTGAGATGGCAAAGGATTATACGACAAGGATAATTCCCCCCCTCACAAGTCACCACCGAGCAGATAGTCCGGCTAAACAACCAATAATAAAGTAAAACCCCCAAAGAGATACACCTGCCTCAAACAAAGAAACAACAAACTGATATATGCAAGCTTGCTCAATGGGTTAGTACTTCATATAAATCAATGACTATTTGATACACATATAAGCAAATTGATAATAAATATTCACAAAGTCAATTTTTATAAAATAGCAATGAAAATTACGTCACTTCTTCAATAAATGTTGGAAAAATATGGCATTCAATGCAACAAATCAATACTTCATTCAATTAACGCCTTTAATCACCATTCAATTGCTTATAAAGAAAACATTTAGCTGCACCAATGATATTATAGCTAAAGATGACGGCAACAATAGGTTAGTTAGGTTAGTTACTAGGCTAGGATTAGTAGTTAGGGTTTGATTCAAGGTTTTGAAAATGATTGTGATCAAGTTCACTTCAGAGCAAGAGGTCTTTAGATCAGTGCCTTAGGGTTAATGGAGTCAAAAGTGAAGGACGCAGGAGTTAAAGGATCCAAGATAGTACGACTAAGGACTAGAGGGAGAAGCTTTGAGGTGTTGCTAAAGCAAGGCCTCAAAGTCAAAATCCTAGGGGAGAGAGGCTCACCTTGGTGTAGGGGAACTAGGCCTCGGTGCTCTCTCCTCCTTCCTTAACTCAATGGCAATTGCGGCTAGCTGAAGATATAACATAAAACCAAGACAAGAGAGTTTGAGAAGCGAAGTGTTGCTACAACAAGGCTTCACCATCAAACCCTAGGAGAAAACGATTCTCAAGGTGTAGGGGAACTAGGCCTTGGGACGTCTTCTCCTTCTTAGCTCAGAAAAGGAAACGGCTAGCAAAAAGAAGAGAA
>SNQJ01S0027567.1:192765-208682 GCA_010110895.2 Picea sitchensis | reverse complement strand
AATAAAAAAATACATATTTTTAAATTTTTATATATAACATACTCATTATGAATTTTATTCATGTTATTATGGGAATTGAACTTTGGTGGGGAGGATAACAATCATTCCTTACAACCATCCAAACTACATCCAATTAACAATAATATTTTATTTAACATTACAATTTAGTTAAACATTAATGAACAATGTAAAAAAAACTTTTTATTAGTCCCTCCTTTGTTGATTTGTGAATTTCTTTTGACTTTTTAATTATAATAATTTATTTTTATATTTTTATAATGCTTTCAAAAATTTCATAATATATTTATGTATTAAATTAAATACTAAATAATTATAATAAAAAAATTGTATAACATTTTCAAAGGTTTCATAAATATTGTATTAAATTAAATATTTTGAAAATTTTAAATTATTATTTCTTAATATTTTGAAAATTTTAAATTATTATTTCTTAATATTTTGAAAATTTTAAATTATTATTTTTTAATATTTAATATTTTAAATTTTATTTTAAATTAAATACTTTATAATTTTTCTTTTTTTTTAAATATTGACATATGTTTTTAGCATTGGCCACTTGTCTTGTTATTGGATTCTTTGTGTTGCATGGGTCTCCTTTGTTTGTTATGTATTGAAGTAGATTTACGTTTTGTTTGGGATAAGTTTACGAGAAGCACCAAATAACTTAATGTTGTTGATGAATGCAACTATATGAGACATTCTCCAGCTTACAAACCTGTGAGGTGTGGATCATTGCAACTATGTGAAGTCTTTCTCTCAGCTTACAAACTTGAGAGAAAGCCCCTAAGAAGGGTACGTGGTTCCAGCTTGAGACAGAGCTAGGAACGTAGAGATGACCTCCTCCATTCAGAGAGTGAGAAGAACTCCAGATGATTATTCAGTGGGAAAGGTGATCTAATGAGTTGGACGTGCCTGTGGCTGAACACAAGGTGAACGTGTGAAATCCCAAAGTGTTGGGTGCACCGTCATGTGAACAAAAATGAAGATGATGTGTTAGCCTCCTCTGAGCAGCAGAGTTGACGAGAAAACTCCAGATGATTCTCCTATGTGAGGCAGTGGGAAAGAATATATGTAGAGTGGACATGCTCGTGGATGAGCACATGTGAACGTGTGTAGATTTGGTTCTTCTGTGTAATGCAGTGAGCCAGACCTATGTCATCCCTATGGATGTGCCCCTAGTGGATGAGCACTAGTGGGTGTATAAGATCCTTTACAAATGTTGTTCAAGAGTCAAACCTGCCTATAACCCTAATTGTTATGTAAAGGGTACAGGTCATCCCCACCTTAATGTGATCAATAATAAATGTAAAAGATAATTAATATGATTAATAATAATAATAATAATAATAATTATTATTATTATTATTATTATTATAATTATAATATGACTTAGTGAGGTCAGCTTTGTTGAGCCAATAGACACTTCGTTTGATAGGATAAGTCTAATATAAGTAAAGGGAAATTCTCCATTGTGGAATCATATCCTTCTTGTGAGTTTGGAAATTTCAGCAAGTACACTTCTTTGGTAAAAGGTGTGCACCTCTCTTGGGCATTAGAGTTCTAGGGTTTGAGCGCCCTCTTGTGCACTAGGTCTTTCTTGGTGGTGAAGGTCTTTATCTTGAAGAATATAGCAAAGGATTTGGCTGGGTTTTCTTCCATTGTTGAGAAGGGTTTCCCAGGATACTTCTTGTGTTCTTGTGCATGGTTTTTCTTCTTGTGATCTTGGTTGCTGCAACATTCTTGTTTATGGTTAAGACAAAAACAAATTGAAATGAACTACATGCTTAACCATCTTATTGAAAAATCAATAAATGTGAGTATTGGAAATTTAATGTCATTGGTACCATAATGTTAGGTACATGGACTCATCAAATGAAATGTGTGACATATTGAATAGGTTTGTTTTAAGACTCTTATGGCTATGTCTATGTTCAGTGAGTTGTTATTGATTGAAGACAGCTATGACTAGATGGTTAGAGAGCCTTCCTTGAACAAAGACAACATCAAGTTGGTTGCTAAGCCTTTTATTCATATATAAGCATGGCGAGGGGATTCTACAAGTACATGGTAGCCATGCCTATAATGCTTCATTAGCAACTTCTCTTTTGTCAATGCAGTAAGGGTTGATCAAGTCATAGATAGACCATAACATATATTAAAGTTCTATTATTTTGAAGTTTAGATCCAAATTTTGTTTAGAGAGCACTAGTGAATATGGACGACGAGAAGATTCAGTCACAACTTGTGGAGTGGAAGATTAATGTCGTGGAAGGAATGGATATGAATACCATAAGAGAAATTTTCAAGCTTTATAATGATGGAAATTATCTTTCCTTTATGTGTCCGGGAGGATTTGGCAAGGGGGTGCAGATGATTCTTAAAGAGTTATCCATTCCATCAAAGTTGGTATTGCATTGCCTTTGGTCTCTCTCTTTTCTATTTCATGAGGCCACTATTTGACAACGCCGGTGGAAATGCCATATGGGTTGTCATAATTGTCGGTTTGGTCTTTGAATTCACCATAGGTAATTATTCACTGAAAACATGGATTAGTTTAAAGGTATTAATGCTCCTGAACACATAACCCGGGATTGATGGATTGCGGGTCTAGAAAGTTTTAATACCCCACAAATCTTATTAAAGTATCTTTTGAAATATCGTTATCTTTAAAAATATCGAATTTGGATATGAAGATTTCATGAGTATATAACATCAATAAACCACTTAATGGGATAAACAAAATTAATCTTTTGTGCTATAATGATACAATACCGGTACTACCTTGATCAAAGGTCTAAACAGATCTTGTGCCATGCAGTTAACATGATTATTTGAAGTAGGAGTTAGTTGTGTTGCAAAACTTGCAGGGAAAAATTATGAACTAGTTATACTGGGTGTCTCTATTTTTTCCTTAGGTCCTTACATTATGATTTCCAACATTGGCACATTAGTTGTGCCTTGTATATTCAATTCTTGAATTTTCAGGGTCTGGTACTTATGCTTCGTTTGGGTGATACAGATGCAACGTCCACATATTAATGTTTCTTTCGAGTGATCAAGAAAAGATGTGATTACAGGTGGTCATCTTCATTCTCACCTTCAATCTCATAGTTGTCTTTAGTTTTAAGATGGGAAACCTTTTCAAATGGTGAATCAAAAGATATATACAGTAGTCATTGATTGCACGCTCTATTTCGTCATTAATTTGGTTGTTTTTCCTATATGGGTTATAGGTCATCTCCACAATTCGATTATACATAACATGGAAGAAGGACTAGTTGGATATCTTCAAGGTAAATTGTGGCTAGATACAATAATAAATGAAAAATAGAAAATATAATTTTGTAGGATAGTTTGAGTGTTCAATATTTTGAATTTCATATAATAAATTTTGAAATGGAGAATATGAAAGCCTCAACAAAATAAGAATAAACTAGGTCTTTGTGTGGAAGAATTAAATTATATACATATATGTGTGTGTGGTGAAATCTCTTGAATTGATAAAGTATTTTGATATTACTGGTTAAATGTCTTAGACTTTTTCATAATTGATTATTATGTAGCCATGCAAACTCTCCCTTATGTGGAGAATTTTCACACTTTTAATAATATATTACATCTTTCATTTTGAAGACAGTTTTTGTTTGTTTTAATAAAAGGATTAATATTGATAAACTAGATTGAACACTATTGCAAAAAGTTTACTTTAAACAATAAAAAAGTTGAATTGTGTGTTTGCAAAATGTGTCAAGAAGTACTTTGTGGAGCTAAAGATGGTTAGTAAAAATTATAATAATAATAAATTAATTTTAAGATTATGGTTTAGTTAGAAAGTGGGTGTAGAAAGTATTTCTCTACATAACAAGTGAAAACACATTTCATATTCCTTCTTTACCTATGTACCCATTCAATCCAGAATCCACGAGAACCAACCATGATTAAATGAACAAACAATTATACCCAAAAGATATTTATTTATTTATTTTCTAATTTAATTGTTAATCTATGTCCATCCAGAAACATAAAGTCATTGACTATCTACTCTTCTAGTGTCAACCATCATGCGACTGGTGATTTGGGCTCTACTCTTCTCGTGTTGATTAGTGATTTGTCCAGGGTTGCACCATATTTTTCATGCAATCACTTTGTATATAATCTTATTGTATTAAGTTTTTCATTAGACATATACTACCTTGTATCTGTCTTAAACGTGATCAATTGTTTTTCAATTTATTTATTCATCTATGAACAATAAAGAAAAAAAGAGGTGGTTCAAGGTTATCTACAAGTCTTCAATGAATGAACAATAAGTAACAATGGAAATAGTTACTAGCAATTATGCTTAATATTGCAAAAGGAAATTAATTTTTTTTTATAATATAAATAATTATTTAATATTAAAATAAAAATAAAAATAAAAACATTCTTTTCTTTAGCCCTTTTCCCGCATCTTTTTTTTTTTGTAAATAAAAAGGGGTGGGGCCTGTTATATTACTTTAAACCAAAATATAATAGCTGTCTGGGATGCCAACTGTCCCGCTTGAACAGGAAACCGGGACAGCTGGGCATCCCTTACCATGTGTCACCTTAGTCACAAAATTGGCAAGATTCACCATGCAGCATCCTGCCCGAAGGAAACCAGGACTTACAGTCATGAAAATGTAATTGAGTATCATGAGCTAAAGCTAAGGAAACTGAAAACTAGTTGGCCTGAAGCCTAACTTATAGCAAAACCAAAATCCAGTTCTGAACGTCAATTGACTTGTTAGCCCGCGCACCTGTCCTCGTCCTCTGTCTGCTTCCATCCTGCTGGGAACGCATAGGCGCGCGCGCAAGTTGGTCATTGTTGCTTTGGACGGGTTCTGGAATGAGCCGCGAAGAGCATGTCAAGCCTCTAGTCAATTCGCGCAAGTCGAAAGATCTGGTCATCCAGCAGGCCCCTCATCTAAAAAATGAGACCGAGGCACCCCAAGTCTGCTGAGTATGGCTGCTCCTGTCTATGGTTGTCGCTTGATTCCTGGCTATGCACCTGTTGATTATCCCGCGTCGCCTCCCTGGGTGGTGCTGGAGGTACCTCCTCTACAACGTAACAGGTGGGGTAAGGCTCTTCGATGCTAGTGGCACTGGGACCTGCCAGATTGCCTGCAAGCGAAGGCCTCCTGTTTGGACCAAAATTCAAAGGCGGGTTCCAATTCTCTGGCACTGTAAACAGCAAGTGCTCGGGGATGCTTTCCACGCCCCCCTCCGGAATCTCTTCTTCCACATACGCCATGGGTGGCGTTCGTGGCTTCTCTTTTCTCCGTTGGGTTGCCATTGCTATGGCTTTTTCAAATCTCTGTTTCCGCTGTCATCGTGATTCCGCAGTGTACCATGCCGCTCCCCTTCGTGGTTTCCCTCGCGCTCTAGGCATGGTGGAGGTCTGGTAGAGTGCCAGAGTGCTTCCTCGAAAGGTCGCTCGGCTCCCAAGCGCTAACAGTATCACTGGATGCGGCCCCTGTGCCAGCGAATTGACTGAGAAACGACGACAAGTCTGCGGTTCTACTGGAGCAAAGGCTGCCCAGAGCGACTGGCTCTTTGCTCTATCAACCCGGGCATTGAAAATTATTGCGTGCCAAACCACCATGGCCTTAATGACTTGCTGGATAATGCGCTCCTGGCTGGTACTTCTCCCTCGAGCGAGAAGCCTCGTCGGGTGAGTGCACCTGCTGCTATTCATGGCGAGTTATGTTATGAGGGGACGCTGGCCGGTAGATGCTTTAATGTTGTGTCCCGGTTGGCTTCCGCGTGACATCCATGTGCATCGTGTCACCCCATCCGGGGCCCTTTTCCCGCATCTTTCACCAATTTCAGCCGTTCATATTTTCATGGCTTCATTCCTCCAAATGACATAAATACAACTTTTGTTTCCACCTTCGTTCGAACGATGTCGTTGACATGGACATTGGTCCATGGGCCTGCATGTACCTAGTTCCCTCCTTGCCCATTTCAAATTTCTTTTTACCTTCTGGATTGGTGCTCTCATTCCACTTCAATGGTAGGATACCCCAAAGATAAACTTCCTAAAAGCATAGCCGCAACTCAAACTTTTGTGGTTATTGAAACATGTGATCAAGCAGGAGGCCATTGGTGCCTATGATGAAAAGGGACCATTGAGTTAATGAATAAGAAGAAGTTGTTGAGTAAAATTTGTTTTTTCAGTGCTAGTGGCTTACTTTGACACGCTAAGATATCCACCATGGTTTTTGCGGTATCTCAAGTGGTTTTTATAACCGTGGCCAACTAGAATGTGAGGCATGAATGGCATAGGTTAAGATACTTTCAATCTTTCTTGATATATTGGACTCATCACTCATCCCATATGACCTCTATATCTGCATATTTTGTGTTCCTAAGTCCATGAACATGGTACTGAAATCTTACGAAAATTTTGGTTATAGTAGTTCTCCTAGGCATTAATTCCATGATGTTACTCCACAGATATACACATGGGCTCAATTCCCTCTTTCAAATTCAACGAGAGTTGGAATTGAATTCACACATATCTGTTTATTTGACCCAATTTCTATTGGCAATGGCGATGGTCATTAATTTCATGATGATATGTAGCTCATATTCGAAGGGACATTGTCTAAAGTTGATTTACAAAATCCCTCATCGGCCGAAAATTTAAGGAAGCTAGGGTTAAGGTGAGAGTCTAGTGCTTTGAACCTCTATAGAAAGCTCTCTACAAATAAATAGTGAGAAATGTCTTATTGGATGAGGCTCTAGAAGAGGAATTTGAGGATTATGATACTCAAATATCAATTAGGTTTCAAAGCGCTAGAGATGCACATGAGGAATCTTGAGAAAAAAACATAGCAACAATTGGAACCCATGGAGGAGAGGAGCCTTTTATCTTTGGAAGGAGGAATGGGGATTTGATGAGTGACCTCATATTTGAAGGTACTGGAGTGACTTTAGTGTGCGATAGGGTTGTTGTTGGATCTAAAATTGATACGAGTTCTATTAATGGAGGATTTGGGGGTGAAGATGGAGGTGGAGGTGGGTATGGAAGCATAGGAGGTGGTTCTGGATCAAATTCTAATAACACGAATGTTTACTGTAAGAAAATGGTACATGCAAATCTTGGAAACCCACTTATGTTAACGAATTATGCGAGGTTCTTACATGAGGTTAGTTTTAAGGAATTTAGACTTTGTTTTAATTTACTAGCCTTGAGTTTTTGTTATATAACTAATCATCTTAGCCTTGTCGAATACATATCATCCATCATCTTATATATCATCCACCATCATCTTAGATATCATCATCTTAGCCTTGAGATGCTCTTATATAACTACTACCAATCGTTCTAGTCCAAGTCTAGAGATGCCTAGATGAGGATATGATGGGTTGTCATTTTGATGCTTCTCAAACTTATAAAATTAATCATAACTCGTGTACAAAGAGAGGGAAACTTTACATCTGAAATGACTGTAAAAGTGTGCTAGATCCATGGATTTTAATATATGAAATCATTTCACTGATGTTATCTGACTATTGGTTCTATTCTACAACAATGTTCTTGGATTCTATGCCCATTTCTTATGGGATGTGAAAGAAGATGAAGAGGACGAGGCATCCCAAATCTATTATGGAATTGCAATTAGTGCAACTACGTGATCGCATAAGAAGCTTAGTTTCGGTTTGATTTCTTCGAACAAAGTCGTCAAACTTGTCAGACCGTTGTGATCTTTCCATTATCAATGTTGCAACTCAAATTTTGGTAGTTACAAGCCTAGACGATATTTAGCATTGAGTATTTGAAGAAAATGTTGTAAGTTGGAGATTCATGTATGTCGTATGGATGTGCCCTCTACAAAGCTTTAAGACATGCTTTCTAGTGATATCCTTTGTACTAGTGATAGTTTTGAAGATATTGACTGCCCTTTGTTAGACCTCAAGGTGGGGCAAATGAATGGAAATAAAAGTGTGTGGGATTGAATATATAAGAATTTAAAAATTTTAATTACACTATTCGTATGATTCCCAAGGAACTAACCTTATTGAGAGAAAAATTATAAAAATAACAAACCCACAAGACACAATTAATATAATTAAAATATTAATTAATTAATTAAAAACTTAATATTTATTATTTATTAATTGTTTGTTTGTGTGATAAGAAACCCTCCCAAAACAATTTCAGTGCTAAAGTTTATTAAAGTATACATACCATATCATATATATAGATATGACAAAATATAACTATTTTAACTATAATTATAATTATATCTTTTAATAAATTGAAGTTTTGAGTTTTATAAAGTTAAATGAAATTATAGATAGAATAAATCTTAATAATAAAAATATTACATCTCAAAAGATTTAATCTTTTAATTAATAAATATAAGATTAAAGATTTAATCCTTTGCCTTTTATTAGAATTTAATATACATTATTTTGGGTTGCAAATTTTATTCAAAAAATATTTTTATTTTCTTTGAAATTTATTCATTTTTCATTTTTTAAAAGTAAAAATACATTCAAAAAGATATTTTCATTTTCTTTGAAATCTATTCATTTTTCAAAATAAAAATAAATTCAATAATTTTTTCTTTGAAATCTATTTATCTTTCAAAATAAAAATGAATTTAATAATTAAGTGAATTTCCAATTCAATATTTATTTATTAATTAAATGAATTTTCTAATTTCAATATTTATTTATTTTAATTTCTTTATTTGAAAAATTTATTACTCGCAAAAACATTAAATCTAAGATGTTGCAACATTAATGAATGAATAACACTTATGTCGAGATATTGCCTCTGAACGCTCTGTGCCTTCCTAATTACATCTCAACTCCTAACCTCTATCACGTGTCTCTCCACAGAAACCATAAGCCGGGAACTCCTAAAATAAAATTTGAGTAAAACCGAGTATAAAATTGGACGTGGAGAACCTTAAAATTTCACAAAAAGCAGTGCGGATTTTGCCTTTTAGGTTGTTTTTCTCAACAGAAAATTCTTTTCGAGTGGAATCAGAGGGCGCGGCCTAAGAAAAATCAACCCAACCGTTACAGCCTACTCAATCATGGATATAAAAGGTTTATCATTTCACTGCTTTTATGATTTCTGCTCTCTCCTTCTCCCGCAGTGTAGTGGTGTGGACTCTGGAGCGCTCCTGGTCGTTTTTTGTTTTGTGTGATTCTGAATGTGAATGTTTTGTGTGTTTGTCTGTGGGTCTCTGTGGTGGCTTCTGTGTGTTATCAGTGTGATAGGGGAGAGAGCACCAACATTCGTACATTTGCAGGTGCACGTTTCGATGATCAGACGGCGGGGTGAGTAATGATATTTCCTTGCTTCCGTACGTCCTCCACTATTTTTTCTTAGGTTTTCGTTGGATTCATTAAATTTCATTTGGCTTAGATGGTATTTTGATGCTGATTATTAATTTCCTCAGACGATGGAAACGGAGAAGCTACTCACGGGCTTATGCGGCTGTCTGGTCTTATAGCGGTGTAATCCGCGGCCGTCATTGTCTTTTGCATTGCCATATACAAGAAGTGTTAAAACCCATTAATCCAAAAAAGCACATAACCCACGAAGTATATATTTTTTTTTTGTTCCCATGGTCAAAAAAAAATATACTTCGTGGGTTATGTGCTTTTTTGGATTAATGGGTTTTAACTCTTCTTGTATTGGGGAATGAATGCTTAGGTTAGCGGTGAATGGTACAAGAAGCCTCAAGCCGTAGCTGGAAAGCCATAGAAGGTACATATCCCGTTCTATAAACATGCATTTTTTTCTTTGCGCTGTACGATGCTTCTGTTATCTTTGAACTTGCAATATGCATGTAGTTGGATCTTTAGAGGGTTGGTCGGCTAGCGGTGGAATTAGCAGAACTCATGATCCATGCAGGTTAGCCGTCAAATCGAGATGACCCCTTTTTCTTGCCATATGCTGCTCTCCTGTTTCCTTTGGTTCTGGGTTTTATTTGGAATGATTGGTTTTACTTTACAGAGAATGAATGTGAAGGTTGGTAGCAGTGGATCACTGGATGATACAAAGAAGGTACCGTAAAGGTGCAAAAGGTACATATCTTCCTCTTTAATCTTTGGTGTACGCTTGAAGTGCTTCAATGTGCCTGGCGCACGTCCCCATTTGATAACACATCGTTTACATAATATGATGATTTTGAAAATATAAATATCTCTTAATGTGCACATACTTGTTTTTATTGCTGGTACAGTGAACCTCCCCTCAGCCTTTGCCTGTGGGCAGGTATGTTCGAGTCTACCGAAGTAACAGAGATCTTGGCAGAGCTTATTACCCAGGTTTGGATAATAAACCCTTGGAAGATATTTTTCTATAAATAGATTTTTGAAGAAATATGATATTTCTCTTTCATTTTTAAGTTTTAAATTATTTTGTTGCCCATCCACCCATTACTTCTACCTCAATGCTCCATTCCAATTATTAGGATATTAGATTGGGCAACCATTTATTAAAATGAATATGATTAATCTTTTTAAACCAGAAATTTCTTCTTTCAACTTTATTCAATTACAAAATGAATTAATTTGAATAAGCTAACTTTCTATTTTATGTGAGTTGTATTTTTTGTTATATTTTTGTCTAAATGAAGGCATTCATGGATTGACGCTCTAGACTAGGTTTCAGTAAGGATTTCTTTGTATGAGAAATTTACATTCATGTAATTTTTGCTTATAACAATAAATTCTATATAAGTGGTGTAAGTGAGACTGGGTTTGGTTTGTTTGCAGGTTATGTAATTTTTTCTTATAACAATAATTCTATATATGTGCTGTGAATGAGACCGGGTTTGTTTTGTTTGCAAGTTAAATAGATGAAATGACATGGACGTGAAAGAAAAAACAATGAAGATTACATCAATCTTTTCATATTATTTTATGTGGACTTTGCCTATGTGTTATGTTGTTGTACAAGCCTACTTCTCATTGAACTCATGCAAGTAGGGGAGGTACACATTTTGCCATTTTGTTTAAATGACCTAATTTAATTAGTGTGCTTCACATTATTGTTAGTGAGATTTATATTAGACTCTACATTAGCTAATTGTAGTATCTATAGGGTTGCCTTAATTTAATAATTATGTTTTCTGCCAATGCCACCAGGTATTGAGAACAAATATACAACTAGCCATGGAAACATTAAGAAGGCATATGGACTCTCCATGCTTAGAGAGGTATGACTCTTCCTTTGTCAAATCCCTCCTCTCCATTCTGTCAATTACAGAGGCAGAGAGACAAAAAGTTAATTGAGGTCTAATTGAACTAAATTGGGTGAGCTGGCACACAAGGGAACATGGGGACTATTTCTAACACATTCCTTTTTTTCTGAGAACAAACTATAACATACTATATTGCTATTATAACCATGTTGTAGATTTCTTAACATATTACCACTATAGCCACGTTGTAGACTTCTTTACATTAAAAACTTATCCGTTTGATTAGTTTATAGAGATCATCAGATTTTTAAACTCATAAATTTAATTTGTGTGAATGGCTATTTTAGAGTTAATAGCAAATGCTTGTCCTTTATAGTTAATGCATGCAGCCTCTGTAAACTTTTTCTGCATATTTGATCTTTTCTATGAGCTTGTGTGGTCCTACATCATACTTTTACAACTATTATTTTGTGCATTGCGGGAAAACACTCTATCTTGCAAACAAGAATAGTAATTAGACCTTTTAGATGAATACTTATCCATAAGTCAAACACTTGGGATCATTAATGGTAGTTAGCTAATGTCTTATTCAGTTCATGGCACACCTTTGATGTAGGTTCCTTCGAAACTTGAGAGGGCTCAATACACTCTTGCAAATGACCTATTGTAGCCTCCTTCATCGAGATTCCCTTGCAATGTCCACCCATGAGATCTCATTGTGTGTTGCTCTCACATAGATGCTTACATAGGATCTCATAGTGCACCTTCCATGGCCCTCCAAAAGGACATTTTGGGAGGAGACCTCTCCCCTTTTCTAGTTTTCATGGTGAAATTACTTTTATTTTTCAAAATTAAGTCAATGAACATGTAGGAAACAAATAGCTGTTGAGCTCACTAGTTATAGTGGGTTAAGGAATTGATTTTTTTTGTATTTTCTTTTGTGATAAGGAATGTGCTAGAATCACTCTACCTTTCCTCTTTATTTACTTCCATAGATTAGCTTAAATAGGCTAAGCAAGGTCGAATAAGAGGAACCAGGTAAATGCACCATTTTATTTTCTTCTCTATGGCATATAAAAGACATATGAGGCATCAAATTGAACCTCTTGAAACAAGAGTCAGATAAATAGACATGAGTTGTAGTCAACCAACCTCCTTTTCACCCATGCTTCGAGCTGATTTTACACCACACCTCTTGCAATGCATAGGCTCACTTGAAACTTTATAGAGCCAAACACATAATCCTTCCTCAAGACTTTCCCTTGCTTTGGTTGCACCCATAGGACCTACTTGCATATTGCTCTCACACAAACACTAAAATAGGGAGCTCATTGCGCACCCCTTTTAAGGACCTCTTGTAGAACCTTTTGGGACCTATGAATCTTTACTTGGTGTACGATTGCTTGAGGATATGATTGCATGTCTTGATGGATGAACTTATTTTCCTTGATTTGGACTTGAGTTTAGCACAACATATATTCACTCTTGTCTTTTTCAGGATGGTGGAAGGTGAGGAAACCCGTGACTTCTTGCAGTGGCATGGGTTGCAAAGAACTCTCATGGTCATCTTGTTTCTAGTGCTCTCCTTGGTTGTCCAATGGGTTACTAACAACACAGTTGAAACTCTCTTCCTTTTTCCTTTTGATGAATCATGTATGCCCCTTTTCCCTAATGCAACCCTTTTATTAAATCTACCATGGAAAAATTTTGGAGGCACCTGGCAACTTCAAGTTTAAACATATCAATAGTCAACATTATTTCATTTTTTCCACTTGTTTTCTTTGCCATCATATGCTTGTTAGTTCAACATTGTTGGCATATCTCATTGATTACCTTCTTTAGATTTAACTATTTGTATGATTTTCTTTTCCTTGTTGTTGGTCTTTGACATTTAGAATTTTAGATTGCTCGCGAGTATTTTTTGTTGCTTGGTTTAATTTTTGTTTACTTGTGTGCTTATCTTATGCTCATGTCACATGTACTTAACGATGCCTTCACTATCTCTAGCATGTTGCTCCTATTGTGGGAGTTTACTATAGTACAAAAATTCTACCCTCTTGATGGTATTTGGAGGTATCTCCAATCTTGCATAGTGGTTTGTCCTACTTTTCTTGTCTCTTTTGGCAATTTCCTTGTCTAATTTAGATTATTAAGTTTCGCCATTGTAGTTGGTTCTTGCTATCCCTTCTCATATTAACACAATATTCGATTGAGTGCCACTTTGACTTGGGACCTTCATCAAACCCCACCATGCAGGGCCAACCAATATTGTTGTCCTTAATTACTTGGTTTAATGTGTTTTCTGTATCCATTTAATGAAATTAATCTATTGAGGGTCCCTTTCCTTGGCTTAGTGTTGGTCTTTGTGGGTGTGCTCACTTCTTGAAGGGGTCCATGTTCTTTTTTCACATTTTGGGCATTTTGGCACTTGATTTACTTAAATTTTTTCCTATATGTGATTTCTCCCTTCCATGGGTTTTTGTTCTCTTGTTTCAAGATGTGTGTTTGTTTCCTCTAAAATAGAGAGTTTATTTTGCTTGTTTTTCTAGGAACCATTTTGTGAGCCATAGATTAGAGAGTGCCTTTTTCCCAGGGATTTGTTTGTTGTCACATTTTCCTTGCCTTTTTTTCTATAAATCGGGCATGCTTCTCTTTAGTTAAGCGTTCCTTTTCCCTTGATCGTTCAACTCCTCTTGGGCGCCTATGATGCTTCACCTACACAATTTTGTTGGCACATTTTCCTTGCCTCGTTTTCTATAATTTTGGCACGATTCTCTTTAATTTAGGGTTCCTTTTCCTTTGATCCTTCAAATCCTCTCGGGTGCCCTTGATGCTTCACCTACAACTCCACGCAATTTTTCTTTGAAAAGTTCCCTCTACCCACTTATTCCCACCTCTCTTTGGCTAAATAGTCCCATAACAAGTCTCAAGCTAGTTCATCCTTTTGATGTCTTTCCATGGGTTCAACTATTTGTTAGTTGGATCTAGTACTCTCCCATGGGCAATGTCCCTTCTTACTCCCTTTTAGTTTTCCTTTTGTGTGTGATTTCTCCTCCCCACCCTCCCGCTCTTTCCTTTCTAGGTTCCGTCAGCCTGCCTTTTCCACCAATGTGTCCCCCTTGTCTCCCAACTAATCCTAAATTTCAATTGGTGAATATTCTCGTATCTCTTCAATCCTCTATATCTGCTCTCTTGATTTTGTGTTGGATTCTCTTGGGCAATAGGCCCTATTGTTCCTCTCATTCAGAGACCCCATCTCTCCTCAATTCCCACCTTCCTAGGGTGTGCCAAATTTCTTGCGACTCTTTTGCATAGATAATTCTCATGGCTACTCCCACCTAAATTGTGGGAGTCTGTTTACCTTTATTGTGATCTCATGGAGCCTCTTTCCTCTTTGGTTTCCCGATGTCTTCCCTTAATTCATTGTTATTGCAATGGTGCACCCTTTGTACATGAATGTTATATAGAAGGTTTAGTATCCTCCTATCATTGTTAATAGCCTATAATCTCGTACAAATCTTCTTTTGTGTCTTGCCTCCATCAACTCATTCTTTCCTCTTTGTTTTCCCTTTTCAGTTCTCCCTTTCTTAAAATAGGTTGTTCAACTTTCATAAACTACACAACAAACCCCAACCTAACATCCCATTGCCCCACAAATTTCATATCATCGGATGAGTTTGCTGATCAAGTGAATGAGCTGAGCAATGATGAGGAAGGGGCATCTGAGGGGATATTGCCTGTGGAGAATCTTGGTCACCATCTCCGGGATCACTGTCTACAATTTGGATCATGAAGAATCATCTCCTCTAGTTATCCCTAGGTGAGAGAGGGTAACAAAGGGTACATTTTCACTAGGGTTATGATACAAGAGTTCAACAACCAATGCAACCAACATCTAGGTGTGTAGAGGGCTTGGTGCTCTTGATTAAATGCCAGTTCCAAACACTCATACATGATAGAATCCAGTGGAAATGTTGCAATCCTACCAATCTTGAAATCCAAAAACTGTTAAGTCTGTTGAATTTTGAATTGGATCTAAAATTCTACTTTCTCCATATGAAGTCCAATGAGGTTGGAACCACTCTCAAACAATTTGAAACAATTAATGGTAATGTTAAAATTTTAAGTAAAAGGATAGAAAATGAAAAATAAAGGAGAATGCCAAGAAAAGGAAAGACAAAGGAGAATGTTAAGAAAAGGAAAGATAAAGGAAAATGTCAACTTTTACTTTAAAAATTTAATATCACCATTAATTACCAGGGTTAGGTATTTTGTGGTCCCTAGCTGCGCCGTATAGAACAAGTCAGTTTGGTGCTTTAAGGTTGGTTCTAGTACGACACTGACCAGCTTGGTATGGAACTAGCCTTAACCAGTCCAAAATGTCGAACTCGCCTGGTACTAAGTAGAAACTGGTTGGATTGGTCGATTCTGCCAATTCCAATAACACTGCTTAGTGTTAAATTTATAAGCAGCTGCGAGAGCCATTCTCCTGGAAGATGACTAAGACCCTAGACGAGATCTAGGGCCCCAAGTGCACTCCTGGGGTATATGGTCTAGGAACAAATTGATAAAGACCCTAGACAAATGTCTAGGGCCCCTGGACTGGGTCCAGGGTAACCATGCCTGGGGCATGGGAGTCTTGGTTTGGGACCAAGCATTTGAAGTCCCTAGATATGTCTAGGGCCCCTGGACTGGATCCAG